>QGSO01000294.1:704435-972103 GCA_011037825.1 Carya cathayensis
ATTATCTTTTCCGTAAATCACGTAATTTGTTCTTCACCGACAGCTGTAAAATCATGAACAGTTCTATCCTAAGCGTTGTACCTCGATGGCGTTTTTCCGGATCTTATCCATCGAATTTCAAAGTATTAAATAAGCTTGTTTTTAAAGTAGCACAATTATAATAATTTAATGAGTTCTGAAAATATTATAATTGTGGATATTTATTTAGATTAAATATTTTAATTGTTTTAAGATATTAAGAGGTTTAATTTTACGTTGAAAATTCTTATTTAAATTTAAGTGTTTTATGCACTTTGATTAATTAACGGTACTTTATCATTTTTATATAATGATGAAGAAATATTATTTTATAAATTTTAGTTTATAAAATAATATTCTACCTTAATTCATCATAGTGTTTTATTTAAAATGTTTTATTTAAAATAAGACATTTAAGCGTTTTTAATCAGTGTTTTAACTCACTGTTGGTTTATTTGAGGATCCCGAAATGTAGAATTGAAGCGATATACTCTGGCCCTACCTTTTTTCTCTTCACTTTTTCTCTTTTTCTTTTTATTTTCTTTTTTTCTCTCCCTTTCTCTCTCTTTGGCCGACGGATGCGTGAACTCTCCACCATTGCCGTTCGGGTTTGAGCTCCAGCCGGCGCCACCTCCGGCCGCCGGACCCCACCTCCCACTCCGGCCTCTCCCCCTCCCTCCGGCGAGTCCAACCACGCCGGTGGTGTACTAAACCGGCCTCTCCTTCTCTCTCTCTTACCGTTCTCTTCCTTCTTGTCTCATTACCGTCGCCGCCCTTAACCTTTATTCATTTTGAGAGATATAGTTTACGCTGTATTGTTCTTATTTCACTCATTGAGAAGTGTTTTCTGATAACCTACTCACTTTCAGCTCTTGTATAAGTAAAATGGTGCGTGTAGAAAGTGTTCTACACAATGAATATTTAAATTACCACGTGTAAGGTGATTGCAAGTGTAGAGGGTGATCTACACGGATCCTTTGTAGCGATATTGTTCAAATGTGTAATAGGTTTCTATATCCACCTGAAAGATGTTGAATAGTGAATTTGGAGATTCTCAAGAGGTAGCTTGAGGCGAGGACGTAGGCAGTGGCGTCAAACCTCGTTAACATACTGAGTTTGCTTCTCTCTTACGTTTACTCTTTATATTTATTGTTGTTTCGTATTTTGTTTATATTTTATATTGTGTATTTGATTTATAATTGTTAATTTTTAAATACAACTCAATTCGCCTTCTCTCTTGTGCTAGTCATCTGGGCAACAATTGGTATCAGAGCAAGGGCTCTGTTATAAGATTAACTATCTTTTGAATTAAGATCTTATGGCTAATATTGCAGATTCATTTGGTGAAAGTCATTCTAGTAGGCGGCCTCCACTCTTTTATGGAGACAATTACTCATTCTGGAAAGTTAGAATGAAAATATTCCTTTAGGCTCAAAGTTGAAAAATATGGAAATGTATTGTAAATAGACCTTATATTTTAACAAAAATGGTTGATAGAGTAAATGTCAAAAAGGAAGAAGAATAGTTTGATCGTGAAAATGATAGATTTTATACAATGAATTTAACTGTTATGAATTTATTATATAATACTCTCAATGAAAGTGAGTTTAATAGAATAATTACTTGCGCTACGACAAAAGAAATTTGTGATAAGTTGGAAGTTACTTATGAAGGAACTTCGCAAATCAAAGAATCAAAAATTTATATTCTTACTAATTAATATGAAATGTTTAAGATGAATGATGATGAATCTATTTCTAGTATGTACACTCGTTTTACTAATATCATAAACAGTTTGACAGCTCTTGGCAAAATTTATTCCAAGGTGAAGACAGTAAGAAAAATTCTCAACTCTCTACCAAAACATTGGAATTAAAAAATGACAGTGATTTTTTAAGTTAGAGATTTCAAGAAGCTTGAAGTGAATGAACTTATCGGGGTTACTTATCACCCATGAGTACACATTGAAAAGAAGAGAAGAAGAAAGAAAGCCAAAGAAGAGTTTGACACTTAAAATTGTTCCTTCTAAAAGTGAAAGTAATGAAGATGAGGAAAATGACGACAAAGATGAAGAAGTTGCGATTATAACAAGAAGAATTAAGAGGTTCTTAAAGAAAAATAAAGTTCATCCGAGGAAATCCTTCAGAAAGTTTTCCAAAATGATTCAGGTTAAAATGACACTTTAATTTGTTATAAATGCAATAAGCCTGGTCATATCAAGCCAGATTGTCATTTGTTAAAGAAAGATCAAAACAAAGGCAAGAAAGCAATGAAAGTTACATGGGATGATGATTCAAGTAGCTCAGATAGTGAAACAAGTAATAAAGAATTAGCAAATCTTTGTCTTATGGCTAAAGATGACATTAAGGTATGCATAAAGTCCTCCACAAGTAAAAAAAAATGGTTTTTAGATAGTAGGTGTTCAAGATACATGACGGGAGACAAGACTAAGTTCTTTGATCTTAAATATAAAGAAGAAGGATACGTGATATTTGGAGACAACTTGAAAGTGAAGATCGTAAGAAGTAAAATTGGTAATGAATCTTTTTTCATAATTGAAGATGTTCTACTTGTTGAAGGTCAAAATATAATCTTTTGAGCATAAGTCAATTATGTGATAAAATATTTACAATTACTTTCAAAATGGATAAGTGTATTATTTTGAATGATCATGATTGCAATGTTTGTTTTATTGCTTTTAGAAGAAACAATATTTACACAATCAATTTTGAAGAAATTATCTTACAAGATACTATTTATTTTTTAGATAAAAATGAAACTAGTTGGCTATGGCATAGAAGACTAGGTCATGCCAATATGGAACTTATTTCTAAACTTTCAAAAAATGATCTTGTGAGAGGTTTACCAAATGTAAATTTTCTTAAAGAGAAAATTTGTGACGCATGTCAATTTGGTAAACAAATAAAAACTTTTTTAAAACCAAGAAACATATTTTCACTACTAAACTATTGCAACTGATACACATGGATCTTTTTGGACTAAACAGAGTTGCAAGTTTAGGAGGAAAATATTATACATTTGTTATTGTTGATGATTTTTCTAGATATACTTGGATCATCTTTCTTCCTCATAAAGATGAGGCACATAATTCTTCTACCAAGTTATGCAAGAAAATTCAAAATAAAAATGGCTATACTATTTCGAGTATCCGAAATGATAGGGGAAAAGAGTTTGTTAATAAACATATTGAAACGTTTTGTTATGAAAATGGTTTTGTGCATAATTTTTCTGCTCCTCGAACTCAACAAAATGAGGTAGTAGAGAAGAAAAATAGATCTCTTCAAGAAATGGCAAGAACAGTACTCAATGAGAACAACTTGCCTAATTACTTTTGGACCAAAGCGGTAAATAGTGCATGTTATATTATAAAAAGAGTTATGCTAAGGTCTAAACTAGATAAAAACCCCCTATAAACTTTGGAATGAGAAAAAGTCCAACATTGGTTAGTTTCATGTATTTGGATGCAAATGTTTTATTTTAAATGACAGGGATAATTTAGGCAAGTTTGGTGCAAAATCTGATGAATGTATCTTTCTCGTGTATTCTACTAATAGTAAAGCTTATAGAGTATTCAATAAAAAGTCTTTGACTGTACAAGAATCAATGCATGTAGTATTTAATGAATCTAATTCTCTACTATCCAATAAATCTGTTGATGAAGAAACATAAGGTATAAATAAAACGGAAAGTCTCAATCTCAACAAAGAGAACACAATAAAGGAAGTCCAACATGAAGACATCAGGAAAGATCATCAAAATTGAATACAAGATGCAACCAAACAGTGAAAATTTGTGAAAGATCATCCAGTGGAACAAATTTTGGGAGAACCTTCACGAGGTGTAAGTACTTGGTCATCTCTTAGAAATATTTGCAATCATATTATTTTTCTATATTAGATTGAACCTAAAAATATTGCTGAAGCACTTCTTGATGAATCTTTGATTCTAGCTATGCAATAAGAGTTGAATCAAATTGAAATAAATGATATTTGGATACTTGTTCCTAGACCCATAAATCATACTATTATTGGAACAAAATGAGTTTTTAGAAATAAGAAAAATGAGTCCGTAGTCATTACTAGAAATAAAGCTCGACTTGTAGCCTAATATTTCAATCAAGAAGAAGGAATTGATTATGATGAGACATATGCACCAATCACAATATTAGAAACTATTCGAATGCTACTTGCATAATCTTGTTATAAAGATTTCAAATGGATATTAAAAGTGCTTTCTTAAATGGTTTTATAAATGAAGAGATATATGTTGAGCAACTTCCAGGTTTTGAAAATTATATTTCTCCGAATCATGTTTTCAAACTCACGAAAGCACTATATGGACTCAAACAAGCTCCTAGAGCTTGGTATGAGAGACTCAATGATTTATTAATTGAAAAAAGTTTTTCAAGAGTAAAAATTGATACAACTCTTTTCATTAAATACAAAAAAGATGATATTCTTTTAATTCAGATTTATGTTGATGATATAATATTCGGTGCTATTAATAAAAATATGTGCTAAGTTTTTGCTAAGACTATGCAGAAAGAATTTGAAATGAGCATGATGGGAGAACTTATGTTCTTTCTCGAATTGCAAATTAAGCGAGCAAAAAGTGGGATATTCATCAATCAATTAAAATATATTAAGAAATTACTCAAGAAGTTTGGGATGGAATGTGCTAAGGAAATTGGAAGACCAATGAGTCCATCCACTAAACTTGATAAAGATGAATTCGGTAAGCCAGTTGATTCGAATGTATATCGACATATGATTGGTAGCTTATTATATTTGACAGCTAATAGACCAGATATTATGTTTAGTGTGTGCTTATGTGCACACTTTCGATCATTTTCAAAAAAATCTCATTTAATTGCAGTTATAGTACCCTAAGCACACATTTTTCAATCTAATCAGCTACACAGATGCAGATTATGCTGGTTGCAAAATTGATTGAAAAAGCACTAGTAGAGCATGTCATTTCTTAGGTCATGCACTAGTTTCTTGGTTTAGTAAAAAATAAAATTCTGTTGTATTATCTTTTGCTAAGGCAGAATATGTTGCTACAGGTAGTTGTTGTACTCAAGTTCTTTACATGAAGCAACAATTTAAAGATTTTAAACTCATGTATAATCACATTTCAATAAAATGTGATAATACAAGTGCTATAAATCTTTCAAAGAATCCAATACAACATTCTAAAACTAAACACATTGAAATTAGATATCATTTTCTTCGAGATCATATGCAGAAATGCGATATAATACTAGAGTTCATAAGCACACACGATCAGTTGGCAGATATTTTCACAAAACCTTTATCAGAAGACAGATTATGCATGATTAGAAGAGAAATACGTATGATGCATGTCATGAATATCTTTTAAAAGATAGACCAGAGTCAACAAAAATAGAAATATTTTTTATAAATACTTTTACATAAACTTGAGGTTCTTAGCCTCGTATTTGAAATGCTCATTCTTTTCATACAATATCATGCCATCTCTATCCATGGGAATTGGCAAGTGGAATGAAGAATCTAATAGTGATTTCAACTGTTTATTCTTCTGCCGAATGATTCCTTCCCTTATGTGAGACTCTTGAACAATTCGTTGAAATATAACAATTTGTTCTTTAACCTTTTCAACATTATGGTTTCTGACTTGTAACTGCTAAAAAAAAGTAACTATAAAGGAGGAGTAATGAGTCCCGAGACTCACTAAGTCGTAGATAATATCAAAATCTGACTTATTAGCCAAATTATTATTTTCTTGCTGCAACATGACACCAATGGCAGCTGCAGAAAGGACATGAGATTGAGGTGTAGAATAACTCATGGATGAATCCAGATGGATGTTAAAAGAATGAGCCATTGAGAAAATAATTGAAAGCTTAAAGCGAGAATGTTGACGGAATGCAGATGAGTTATAGAGATGAAAAGAAGATTTGATGCGGATTGGATGAACTTTAAGACTGATTTTATAGAGATAGCATAACAAACAAGATAAGCTATCATCCAAGTCAAGGAGCAATGTGATTTCTTTTTGGTATCCAATGGATGAAAATGATCATTTTTTTAACAATATCAGACGATTTTTAAAATCTCTAGCCATACTAAATTCATAGAGTTAGTCCTCAAGGCTTTGCAGCACTTGTCGGGTCACGGGCGGTTCTAGTTTTTTTAACTATTTACAGTTTCTACTAACACACCGTTTTCTTCAGTGTATTTATTTGTTGCAGATCCTTTTTAATGATGCCAAAAGGGGGAGAAATTTTAGATTAGAACATTAACAATTGTTTGAATTGTTAAACTTGTTATATATGCTTGGATGAAAAACTAACGCACATTCTCAGGGGTAGCTTAAGTATTAATACAGGCTTTAGGCTCTATCAAGTATTTATCATCATAAAAAAGGGGGAGATTGTTCAATCCAAGGTTTCAAGTTTCGTCTAACTATATATCTACATATAAATTTTGATGATAACAAATGAATTCAAAAAAATAAAGGAATCTCAAACTCAAATGAATTCAAAAAATAAAGGAGTTTCAAGCTCAAGTTGTCTACATAATGGAGTCAAGAACATCAAGGAACCAAACATGAGCAATAAGGGGACAAGTTCACATTAAAGCTCATAGAGTAATGTTGTAAATTTCTTAAAAATTTGAAATTAGGATTAAGGCTCAAAATTAATATTTTATCATTAAGCATTAAAATATATTTTCCACATGTGCATGAATATTTTGAAAATTAAATTCAGAAATTTTGAAAGATGATTGATTGTCATCTTTTACATGTACATGACATGATTAAAGGTTTGAATTTTAAAAATATTAAAGATAATTTATTGTCATCTTTCACATGTGTATGCTTTATTTGAATATTTTCAAAAGTGATTGATACTCTTTTTGACTTATGTAAAAAGTAGATGATTTTGTTTGAAAATTTTAAAAATATTAAAGATGATTGATTGTTATCTTTCACATGTGCATGTTTTATTTGAATATTTTCAAAAGTAATTGATATTTTTTTTGACTTATGCAAAAGGTAGATGATTTTGTTTGAAAATTTTGAAAATTAAATTGTACTCCTTTTGTCATATGCAAAAAGTAAAAAGATTAGGTTTGAAATTTTTGAAAAGTGAATGGTGTTGTCTTTGACAAATGAAAAAGAAGAAACTTTTATTTGAATTTTTTGAAAAGTGAATGATATTGTCTTTGAAATGTGAATCTTTTTAAATTTGAATATGAAGTCTCATATACCTATAAATAAGTCATTTGAGAGTTTCACATTTACAACACAAAGAGCATACAATATTCATTCAAAACTTTCTTTCTCTCTTCTCTAAGTATTGAGCCTTAACGCTTATTCATTTTGAAAAATATAGTTTGCGCTGTATTATTCTTATTTCACTAATTGAGGAGTGTTTTCTGATAACCTACCCACTATCAGCTCTTGTATAAGTAAAAGAGTGTGTATAACCCTTGTACGTGTAGAAAATGTTCTATACAGGGAATAGTTGAATCACCACGTGTAAGGTGATTGCAAGTGTAGAGGGTGTTTTACACTGATCCGTTGTAGTGATATTGTTCAAATGTGTAATAGGTTTCTATCTCCACCTGAAGGAGGTTGAATAATGAATTTGTGGATTCTCAAGGGATAACTTAAGGCGAGGACGAAGGCAGTGAGGCCGAACCTCGTTAACATACTGAGTTTGTTTCTTTCTTACCCTTACTCTTTATATTTATTACTGCTTCGTATTTTGTTTATATTTTATATTGTGTATTTGTTTTATAAATGTTAATTTTTAAATACAACTCAATTCACGTTCCTCTTGTATTTGTCATCTGGGCAACATGCTAAGTAAAATTCATCTTTTCAATTTTTTAATTTTTTATTCATATTTTTTTAATGCTTTTAAATATTTTTAAAATATATAAAAAAATATTAATACACTAATAATCATTTCTTTAATTATAAAGTAAAAAAAAATTAAATATGGTCAAAATAAATGAACAAAACGGATGAACAACGTAACATTATTGTTTAAAGATTGAAAGAAAATTTAAAACTTTTATGTATAGTCATGTTTACGTATTTTATTGTGTACTTTAGTGATATAATTAATTGTATATTAAAAAAATTAATCCAATTAATTATATCAATAAAATACATAAAAAATATGTAAAAGGATTATTCGTAACATTAAACAATAAAATTTCTCTTCGCCTCTGAACATTCAAAGCTTTGGCATTAATAATTATTTTTTGAAATACTTTGGCATTAATAGTTATATTTTATTAATTTGGAAATTGTAAAGCCTTCCGCAAACTCATATCATAAATAGGACTCCTTTCCCCCAAACTAACCGTATCTCGAACCGAATCTCAGGCTTTCCAAAGCCTGTTCCCATACGCCACAAACATACGTAATCCCATCTTCTTTCGTTCTCCGTTTTCTATCCGCCATTGCACCTTGAAGATTCCCATTCTTTCTTTACCAGTGATCATGGTTGCAGAAGAGAGGATGCAGGACGAGCGCCGAAGCCTCATATTCACCTACGGGACGCTGAAGCGTGGGTTCTCCAACCATACTCTAATGCAGGAGCTGATGCGAATCGGAGACGCCGCCTTTATCGGTACCGTCCGCACCACGGAAAAATACCCGCTGGTATGTGGGCCCTACCGGGTCCCCTTCCTCCTTGACATCCCCGGCTGCGGCCAGCGCGTCCACGGCGAGCTCTACGCGGTGTCGATTAAGGGACTGGCGAGGATGGACGAATTGGAGGGCACCAGTCGCGGTCACTACGAGAGGCTCCCCATTCTGTTAGAGTTAGAGACCCGTGATAACGCCGATGGCCGGATCAGTGGTGCATTTAGCATGCCGTGCGGCGCCGAGGGGCTGACGAGCGCCGAGGCGTACTACGGGCACAGGAGCTACGCGATGGAGCTGTGGATGAAGAATGGAAAGAAGGGATTGAGCGCTTATACAGAGAGGGAGACCAAGGGTTATGTGAAGCGGAAGGATAGGCCTCAGCACCTCACCTTCCTCGATCACATTCAACACTTTCTCTCTTCCTCTCCCTCCGATTGAACAATAACAGCAGGAAGGAAATTATGAATTATGGATGTAGTTTAATCTGCAATCCTCTTTTTTCAATTCTCCTTTTGGTGTTTGGTAGTGTAATCAGATGGTTTGAAAAATTGGAAATTAGTGTTTTTGGAATGTTGAGCATGTTGGGAAATGGTGATGAACGAAACATTTCTTAGAATTTGTAGAAATTGGGATGTGCTTGAGTGCTAGGAAAATTTGCAGGAAAGTTTCAGGGAAGACGGAAATGACAAGCGATAGGGATTAAAATCTTTCCGGACAGGGAAACAAAGCAGCATTCTATTAAAATTGCCTTAAAAAATATATTTAGGGAGAGTGAGTGATCGTAGAGTCGCCGCGCCGATTTGAAAGGGATCTCGTCCCCTCTATTTACAGTCATGGAGGAATGTCTCGCTCCCTCTGCGATTCTCCTCCATTAAAATCTCAGACGACGGAATTAACACCTCGAGATGGAGTGGCTGCCCTGATCAAAAGAGGAGTTGAACCCTCAAGTTTTTGCATTTTCCATTCTTAAATTATTTATAAATTTAAAAAGATATCTTTTGAATTTTAAGGGTTGGATTTATAAAGTGTTTTATCGAGTTCTATCTCATCGTTGTAATTTTTTTAAATTTTTACATAAAATATAATAAATAATTATTTTTATAAAATTTAAAAATAATAATAATATTAAAAAAATAATATTTTATTCAACTTTTATTTAAAATCTTTTCATCTCATTTCTAATTAAAACTACGCATAAATTCTTAATTGTGTTAAAAGAATATTATTTTATTTGTTATTTAAAAAATTAGCATTTTTCGTTGTTTTCCTTTTGGCCTTTCTAGAATGGGCATTGCTTGTCCATATTGTCTTGTGAAAGCTACAACACAAACCCATTGGAAAAGAACAAAATTAAATTAAAAAAAAAAAAAAAGTGGCACTAGAGGGTTCTACTTTTTCATGTGTGGGTGGTTCTCAGTTGACATGATCCCTTTACAAACCTTGTGATTTTAATGCAAAATGAGTCATAAAAGGAGGAGATTGTGCTTGAAAATGGTATTTTTTGAGACCTTTAAGTAGAAAAGTAATTGACCCAAGTATGGATCTTTCTTCCTTTCTTTAGTTTGATCATTTTCCTTGTCAAAATCTGGACTTTTGGTTCTCATTTTCCTTTTAACAACAAAAAATTCCCATATGAAAGAAGATTCCAAAAACTCTATAAAGAATTTGATTTCTGTGTTTCAACTATAATATAAGTTCATTACCATAGAAGTCTTGATAAATATAAACAGTAGGCTCTGCTTGATTATACAGTTAAGATGAAACGAGATGAGATATTTTAAATACTAATAAAAAAATATTATTATAATATAATTTTTTAATATTAATTTTATATTAAAATTTAAAAAAGTTAAATTATTTATTATATTTTATATTAAAATTTTAAAATTGTAATAAGTAAATTTGATAAAATTATTTAATTTTGGATAACAATCGGGGCCTAAGAACACAATTGTGAGATCTTCATCCCATATCAAATAGGGCTGTTATGATGGTCACATGTGTCGGCTTTAGTTCAAAGTTCAAACCTATCAATTTCCTGTTTTATACGCTACGATCGAGACCTTATAGAATTGAATTTCGGCTGTGAACTTTACTGCCTTATCCGAATTTTAGAAAAGTCGGTGCAGTTTTTGTTTTGATAGGTTGGGTGTTTTACACTTCATCACCTCTGAATCTTATTTGAGACGGTAAAAATTCTTTAAAGGACGGAGCCACCGTTATGTCAAAAAATAAAAATAAAAAAAATTATTATTATTATTTTTTTTTCAAATCATTTTTAATACTTTTAAATATTTAAAAAAATATTAAAAAAATTTATAATAATATTAAAAAAAATTTTCTTAATCATTAAGAAAATAAAAAAAAAAGCCAACGATAGCTCCAGCGGTGGCCTTAGTGCTTTCCTTCTTTAAAACTTCCACACCAATTAAGGCGGTTTTAGATCGAGTTGAGATAAATATTAAAATTAAAGAAAATATTGTTAAAATATTATTTTTATTTTAAAATTTTAAAAAATTAAATTATTTATTATATTTTGTGTGAAAGTTTAAAAATTTGTACTGATAAAATAAGATGAGTTGAAACTCTTTTAATCCAAACAATAAATAGTTCTCTCGTATTCTAGCACTTTATATTATATAATTATAATTATTTATATAAGTATTAATTTTATTTATGAAGAAAAGGGTGAATAGGAGTATCTGAGAGAAAATATAAGAGATAGTAGGAAACCCCATTTGGAGTTGAAATTACAACATATTTGTCTCGCTTTAGATCCTAATATTCCTATATGGAGAGGGGAGCAAAATGATAATTTACGACTTCGTCAACTTGGCAATACAATCATGATCTGTCATGAGCCAAATGGATCTGGCATAAATTAATTTCATGTAAATTTTCTATATTTCTGTGAAAATGTATGTTTAATGGTTTGACTTTTGATCAAAATATTATGAAGTTACATATTTCTATAGCCTCTAAATGTGAATGTTGTCAAGAGGCTTATTGTGAATATTTAAATCATTCATTATTTTTAGGAGAGATTCTAGTCTTTGTTTGGTAGTATTTTGAGGCAGCACTAGGTCTAAATCTTGTACCTATCAATACATGGCGTGGTAAAATTCAACAATGGCTATCCAAGGCATAAGTTGTTTAGCAAATCAACATTGTGATTGGCATTTTCCCTTCATTAATAAGCTGATTCCTATGGTTATAGATGTAAAGCTAGAATGGAAGGAGTTAGTCAAACTAGAGAGCGAGTGTGCTATAAGATCCAGAATTTTTTAGCTCAACTCATGAACACAAAAATGAATAAGCCCTTCACCAAATGCTTAGATGGGGTGACTTTACAGCAACTTAGTTTAATGAATATGCTAATCCAAACAAAATCTATATAGATATTGAAGTGGAAGCGGCCAACTCAGGGATTTGCTAAACTTAACATTAATGGCTGCAGCCTTGGTAATCCAGGTTGATGTGGAGGTGGAGGGATCCTTTAAGATGACAATGGTGATATGATTTTTGCCTTTGTTCGGTTCTATGGTATTAATTCTAACAATTTTGCAAAGATAAGAGCCCTAATTGATGGTCTTAGTTTATGTGTGAAAATGAAGATTAATCACATAGAGGTTAAAACATATTCTAAACTAGTGGTTAATTGATGGGAGAAAGGTAGGCGAGTCCCTTGGCATAGTCAGAGATACTAGAAAGAAGTTAGAGGGATGGCTCGTTCAATTGTGATATGTTTTTATCATTCTTTTAGAGAAACAAATCACGTTGCAGACATATTAGCTTAATTGGGCACTAAAGGTATAGAGCTGTTATTCAATACTAAAGACAATCTTCCAAAATTCATTAGGGGAGCTATTCGAATGGATCAAGCAGGTTTACAAGTTACAACATCAATAAGATGACTTCTATAGTTTTGTTATTACTTTGTCTTGCTTTGATTGCAGGTTTTGTTAAGCATGCACCTTTTGTGTCTTGATTTGAGGTGTGTTCTACATTTTAGGATTAGGTAACCCTAGTTATCTAGCTATAACAACGATTTTTTTCCGTCATAAGGATATTTAATAAAATTGAGATATCGTCTTTTTTTATTTTTAAAAACAATTAATTTTATTTAATATGTCGTCCTACAATAACGTAAAAATATCACGTGTCTATACTCCAAAAAGCATACTTGATAATTACTCAAATGCGAATCTTAGAGATTTTGATCGATCCTTTCTTTTTCCTTAATCAATGAAATACAAAAGTTAATGACATATTGAAATAATATTTAACTTAATTTTAGTTTACACCACTTATTGAACCTTTGCAAAGTCATGACTTGTATTCGAACGCCTCGTGCTGAGTGTGATATCAGTTCTTATAATAATGGAAGTGATTTTGAATCGCACAGGCACCTAAAAAACACAAAAAAGCAAAATATTCCTTGGAATTATAAATGATATATTGTCACATAATGGAATCCAAACGTGAAAGTTGGATCTTGACTGGGATTCATATTTGTAAAAGAACGCACCCATAGTTTGTTTAGTCTGATATGGACAGGATAGGCACTAAAATAAATGAGAAACAGATTCCATTAAAAAAAAACCAACCAACTATTTTAATAGATGAATATAACCTATTTTAACAATTTCTTGACTCCAAATTCCAATCACGTATTAGAAAAAAAATATTTAATCAACCTCTATTTTCTTTTATGTACTATTTTTCGATCTGACTTCTCAAAGGATGCATCTGTGCAAGTCTACAAGATTCCACCTTAACCATGACTTTTGAGCCACAATTATTGCACTCACAATTTCTTTTTATTATATGAGAAAAAAAAATTTTGGAATGTGTACTTGGATTACCCTCTCTGCATATTTTAGTGAGATTACGTTACTTGAAAATTAAAAAAAAAAAATATTGAGTAACAGATCCCACCCTTTATGGTAGCCTACCCCCAAAAAAAAAAGAAAAAAAAGAAGATATATTTAAGCTGCACTAACTACTTTGTGTTATTGTATAGTTTTTTCTTCATTAACTGTGACGGAATCCACAAGGTTTTTGAGGCTGAATCGGTGCTGCTTTATGTCATTCAATAAGCATTACCCATGAGGCTATGACCTTTAGCCACAATTATTTAACACTAAATTGTGGATGATGTAAGTGATAACGATTGTGGGGGTAGGTCTCTATCAATGCATTTGTATCAAAGAAAGCAACAAAAAAAGAAAAAGAAAAAAGGAAGAAAATCATGTCCATAACCATCAGTAGAAATAAATATACAAGAGACATAATAATCTCCACAAAATAGAAGTTTAGTAGCTTTTTGGAGGTAGATTTGAGACTTTCCGAATCAGACATCACATTCTTAGTTTCTATGTCACTAATCTTTTCAACTTTTGGGCATATGGAAACAATCTCTTTTCTTTTTGACATTTTTCAATGTGATGACTATGAAACTAAACCCTTGCGTTTTCACACTGCTCCAAAGGACGGCACTCCCACCCAATCTGGTCAAAAACAAGATTCCTGATGGAACAGCACCATCTCAGTGCTTCCCTGCTTTTGGTTCAGGAGCTCTCGGATAGCTTGTGTCAAAAAGACCTTGAAGCAGTTGATGGTGATTTTTGGCATTCAGTGAAAACTCTATTCCTGTGTTAACCAAATATAGTTTTGGTGATTACAACTTGAACTATAACCTTCTTTAAGGTCATTGAGAATGCATTGAAATGAACCTATTTTCCATAAACCAATTACAGCATCCCCTTAATGCAAAAAACAAAACATTGTCAAGGAAAATTTTCACTTTGAGGACAAGATTTTATGTTTTAGGTTTCAATGACTGAAATATACAATGAAACTGCAGCACTGAAAGAACAGGATGGTGCAATCTTAATGATCTAGATGTCCAATGTTTAAAGCATATTTTTTTCGATAAGACAACTATAGGCAAAGGAAACCCTAAAACTATGAGGTCAGCCACCCATTTGGTTATTGTATGTGGCTCAAATTACAAACTAATGATCATAAAGAAAGATCTCAACCCATTTTACTTGGCTGGAAAGTTTGAGATAAGCCTTAATGCCACTTTTCTTGCACTGATACCGAAGAAGGTGGGGGGCTTCGGAGATTAAGGAGTTTCGGCCCATTAGCTTAGTAAATGGGGTATACAACATTATTTCCAAGGTGCTAGCGAACCGCTTGAGTGAGGTAGTGGAAGATAATTTCAAAACCCCAAAATGCATTTGTAAATGATAGACAGATTCTAGATGCGATTCTCATCGCAAATGAATGCATAGATAGTAGATTGAAAGCTGGAGTTGCAGGGATTATTTGCAAGTTAGACATGGAGAAGGCGTATGACCACGTTAATTGGGAATTCCTTCTTGACCTTCTGGGGAGATGTGGTTTTGGGGAAAGATGGCGATCATGAATTCGGTGGTGCATAACAACATTGAAATTTTCAATTTTGATAAACGGAAGCCCAAATGGTTTGTTTAATAGCACACGAGGTTTAAGACAAAGAGATTCGCTGTCCCCATTACTCTTTGTTATTGTGATGGAGGCGTTGAGCAGAATGACCTCGGCCCTGGGTGTGAATGGTTTTGTCGTTGGTTTCGTGATTGGATCCCCGGATAGGGGACTTATTAACATTTCTCATTTGTTATTTGCAGATCATACTCTTTCCTTCTATGAAGCAGGTCATAACTAGGTTCGAGCACTGAAGGCTCTTCTCCTTTGTTTCAAAGCATCATCTGGGTTGAAAGTAAACTCGGATAAATAAGAGATGGTGCCTATTGGAGGAGTACAGTGTATAAGACAGTTGGCTAGTATTTTGGGGTGTAAGATTGCTGCGCTACCTATGACTTACCTTGGACTTCCATTGGGAGCCACCTTGAGAGCAGTTTCATTATGGGACGCATTGATTGAGAGAGTAGAGCATTGATTAGCACTATGGAAGAGAATGTACCTATCAAAAGGTGGTAGGATTACCCTGATCAAGAGTACATTATCTAATCTACTGACCTATTTTTTGTCCTTGTTCCCTATCCCAACAAGCTTTGTCTTGAGAAACTTCAAATGGACTTCTTATGGGGTGGAGTGGGGGAGGAATTCAAATTTCACCTCATCAAATGTGAGAAGGTATGTAGCCCTCTCTTGAATGGTGGTTTGGGCATTAGAAATATGCGATCTTTTAATCGGACATTACTTGGTAAATGGTTGTGGAGATACTATAAGGAACTTGAAGTTCTCGGGAAGATGGCGATTGAGAGCAAATATGGGGGTTTTTTTTTTTTTTTTTGGGGGGGGGGGGGGGGGGGGGGGGGGTGGTGTACAAAAGAAGTGAGAAGGGTGTATGGAGTGGGGTTGTGGAAACATATAAGAAGAGGGTGGGAGGTCTTCACTTGTCACACAAGATTTTGTCTAGGAGAGGGAGCTAGAATTAAATTCTGGTATGATACTTGGCGTGGTAATGGTGCTATAAAGAATTCATTTCCTTCACTATTCTGGGTTTCAAATGACAAAGATGTTTCAGTGGTGGAAGTTATGGTGAGATCGGGGGAGCAAATCCAGTGAAACATCAATTTTAGTAGGGCTGCACAATATTGGGAAATGAGTAGTTTTGAAGTGTTTTTCAGCCTTTTGTATTCCAATAAACCGAGCAACTCACATGATAGGTTGTGGTGGATACCTACAGGTAAAGGCTCTTTCTCGGTTTGCTCTTTTTATAAGTCCCTCCCTCAAGAGCCTCATATTCAGTTCCCATGGAGAAAGCTTTGGAGACATAAGGCACCACCCAAAGCAGCGTTTTTGTGTAGACTGCTTCCTTGGGTAAGATCCTCACAACCGATAATTTGAGGACAAGTAGGGTGATTATCACAGATTGGTGTTGTATGTGTAGGAAGGGGGGTGAATCTGTGGACCATCTCTTACTACATTGGGAGACAACTTGAGGGTTATGGAATGAGGTTCTTGGTAGAGTAGACTTGGCTTGGGTTATGTCTAAGACAGTGGTGGTGGTTTTGGCCAGCTGAACAAACTTGAGAGGTATTCAATAGATTAAAGCTGTGTGGAAGATAATCCCTATATGCATCATGTGGTGTTTGTGGCAGGAGCGCAATGAACGGATGTTCGAGGACAAAGAGAGATCGATGGAGGAATTAAAAGCTTTCTTTATTAGAACTCATTGTACTTGGGACATTGTTGTTGACTTTAATGGCCTAGATTTTCATAATTTTCTTATCTCCATTGCTCCTACTTAGCTAGGGCAAACTATACATTGTATCAGGATTTGCCTATTCTTTGATTAATATAATTTATTTACTTATCAAAAAAAAGAAAGATCTCAACCCATCATTTATTCAAGATCAATACTTGTCTAACATCCACCAGAACTAGCTTTGTAATCAACATTATTCAAGAGAAATAATTTACACCACTCATTTTGACTGCATTGATCTAATATTACAAACCTGATGAGGTTCGTTTTCAATTTTGTATGCATATTGTTAACTCTATTCAGCTTTGATTTAATTAATCGGTAACAATAGGGATAGAACTACTAGACACACTTTCTTTTTCAACTATCAGACACTTAAACCAGCGTATCACAGGAATTGATTGAGAAGGCAAATTGAAAAGTTTGATGGATAGCAAGTCCAAACCTCATATTTATCTGTTAACTTATTGGTTTCTGTCAGTTGCTGCTGTGTCCTGCATTAGAATATATAAATTATAAGTAACTCTGCAAGGTTGATAAAAATTATAAAAGCTAATATATTAATATATTGGACAGCAACTTCTGCTGAATAAAATCTACCGATGGAGTTGAACAAAATATGGCAATTGGATAGACTTTGATGGCAACAATTCAGTTTAGTGCATAAGGCTTGATGTTTAGAAAAGAATCAACTAACAAAGAAGAATGTAATCAGCAGAAAAGATAGGGCAGTCCTCCTTTCATGCTTGGGGTATGTTGTACCATCGGGTCATGGAAGAATGAGAGCACCATTTGCCAAGTGAAGTATAATGTTTACTTCGCTTCTTAGGAAAACAATATAAGAGCAAAAGCTAAAAATTGCTTTAAGGAGGCCTAAGATCTAGAATGAGCTATCGATTGCAGAAAATAAATGCCTAGGAGCCTGAGTGACAAAATTTCTCTACAGACTTACTAGCTTAATAATTAAGAAATCTGAAGTTAATTATTTAGTATTATATTTGAACTATAACATTTACCATCATTTAATATCGATAGTTAATATCACCTTACCTGTGGCTGCATGTCTTAATGACCTGTCCTATTCTTTTTTCTTTCATCTATTATCATTTACTCTCTGGATTTGTTACAAAATTTACAAATTTATTTCCTCCATCCTTTCGTTTCCTCATTAAATATTAATGCTCACTTAGTAGAAAACTCACAACCTATACATCACTCAGTTTTGTAAATCAAAATAATGTTTATATACACTATTAAAAAGAAACAGCATTTGTTTGAAAACTTATATAAATACATTTATAATAATATTAACAACAGCTACAGCTACAGCAACAGTAATAATAATAATAATAATTTCTTTATCACAACCTTTATTAAAGGAAATATTAAAGTTGTGCCATGAACAGATTGACAACTAGTATTAGTCGAATCTAACCATTCTTTTTACTAGGTTTGAGGAGTCTAGAAGGATAGAATCAAAAGGTCAAAGACAAGAAAGTCCTTTCAAGCTTGGGCACATTGTTGAATGGTGCTGTGGAGGGAAGATGGAATCATGGAGAGCACCACGAGTAACCAGAAGCACTAGGCGTGCAGTAATTTGACTGAACAAAAAGCAGATAGATAAACACAAAATTTAAATCTCAAATCAACCTAAGAGGCTACTCAGGACCACAGCCACAGCTACTAATCTATCTGCAAAACTAAAAGAAAATTTTCTCCCCCTCCAATCCCAGCAAATTATACAGAACCAAGGGTTCACTGGTTTATTATAATGCAAAAAAGAGATCAACGATATGCAGGCAGGTGCCCTCCCCTTGCAGTTCACATTCACTCCCAGGACAACAGTTCCATTTTGAGAAACTACCATGCCAAACCTTCAACAATTTATATAAATTCTACACAGAAATAACTAACAAATGTTCGCAACTTCTGTTCCCAGCACCTTAGGAAGCATATGCAGAAACTGAGGGCCAGAACTAATCCCAATATCATCATTATATCTGTTTATTCATAGAAGATCTCTAACATCCCATTCAGATTCCAGCATTGGAGCCTCACGTGCACATCATTCTAGTGCAGTTGCTATCACTTCCTTTTTCACAAAACAGTTCCTCTTTGAATAGGATCCTGTTTAAAGTGGTCATTGACACCATCCAATAAAATGATGGCACGCCAGCATCTCAAAAATCAAATAAAACAAAACATGGTCTCCTTCGTCTCTATTAAAAAAAAAGCTGAAGGAGAGATAAAACCCAAAACTGTGTTGTCGAAGCTATCTGAACAAAGTTAAATGATATAGCGGGTTCACCAATGGATTGGGTTCTTAATAAAGTTAAAGGGTTTAAGCAAATCGTGGGGATTTCAAATGATGCATATGGAGACCAAATTAAAGCTCTATTCACTATTATTAAGGCGAGCCACGCGCTTGAAACTAAATCAAGTTTCAAGAAAAGCAAGGAGTTAAAACGTCTTTCATGGGCAGTTAACTACGACGCTAAGGGAGATAGTTCAAGTCGAGGGAAGACAGTCTTGTAGAGGGATTTGAATTAATTGTCCGGGAAACAAGGGGCTGGGATTGGGGAGGTGTGTTCCATTCCAATTTGGGTTTGGTGTATTAAGGGTAGCTGTCACTGGTTTTTGGGTGATTTGGGGCACTCTAGTATGGGTTAGGTGTTTTCTTGTATATGTCCAGTGTATTTGGCTACTCCTATTGATATATATATATATATAATATTTTTACTTATTAAAAGAAAAGGCTATTTGAACAGACATTATCAGTCGTAGTCATTGTCAACAGCTTTGTCACCACTTAAACCAAGTTCGATTTTGCCTTTCTTTGCTATAGTTTCCGAAACGTAAGTCTACAATAAAACATAATCGGAGCAAAAACAACAACATAAGCAAATTTCTCGGTGGGAACTGAGAGACAGGGTCTCTCTCTCTGTTCAAGTTTATGTTGTGGTATGAGCTTTTGCTAGTGTTTGTTTTTCTATAAACTTACCAAGCTTTGGTAAATACTGAAATAAACCAAAAGAAAATTTTTGAGTCTGCATTTGGATAAATACGTGTACAAGGAAGGGAGAGACTTATCAAAAAAAAGGAAGGGAGAGATATAGAAGAAGCAATGGGGATTGTTTCTCAGGAAGTGATCAAGCAGCTCTTAGGACTAACGGATCAAGGTCCACTTTTTTTAACCATTTTTTTTAATAATGGACGTTGAGGAGCCATTGTTGAGAACATTTTAGGTTTACATTTTTCCATTTTTCCTCTTCTCCGACGTATTTTAACTTGTGTCACAAAACTTCAAAGTATTCTTCTTTTTCTTTTTATTTCTTGTCTCTCTCTTTTTTTTTATATATATTTTTAATTTCCTTTTCAATTCACTTGAAAAATCAGACAAAAAAGTCTTTTCAGAGAATCCATTTCACAAATTGGCACATTCTTCCGTCACAAGATTTCACATTAGAAAGGAGATGGTAAAAGAGGGTTGAGGAGGCAGCGCTGGGTTTTGATTTGGAGGAAGGAGAGAGAGCTATGGAACAATCAGTTATGGTATCTTATTTCAAATTTGAGCGAGAATCCTGTGCAGTTAACAACATTTCTTGCAGCCATGCATGTCAGCCTCCCATTTAGTGGCTACACCAATCCATTTTCCAGGTTTTTCCTTCACAAAATGGCCTTGCCACATTTATTTCCAAGTTCTAGTGGCCAAAAAGTAGCAAGTCAAACTCTGATCACCCACAATTTCCCAAAGTCCCTCACCACTATGGTAGGACATCATTGGTACTCAACTTTAGCCAAAAGGTTAAGAAAGATATAATCATTGTTTAATTGCCAATCAACCATGTGACTTGCACTCCTGTCTAGCGGACCAGAACTTGGAGAAGAAACATAGAAAACAAATACAGAATTCAGATTTAAATGAATATTCAAAAGAAAAAGAAAAAAAGTTAATTGCTTTTAGGGTATTTATCGGGGGGAAATTCTTGCCTTGAAAAACAAGTCAGGCTAACTCAAAAAGAATCAGCTCAATTGGCTTGCATTCTGTGTCCTTCAGATCTATGAAGAAATGAAACAATAGTGAACTCTTACGCTTTCTTCAACATCTAATGCAATTGATCATATAAGAAATATATATAAAAAAGATGTAGATCTACATAATCTCCAGAGTTAATTTCTTGATTCTTTACATCAGTATGGAAGATTGTCCCTATTTGTCTCATGAGGTGTACTTGGAGGGAAATGAATGAAAAAAACTTTTTGAGGTTCAAGAAAAAAACTTTTTGAGGTTCAAGAGTTTGGAGAGCCTCTATAGATTTTAATGGGCAGAGTTTTCATGACTTTCTTCTCTCCTTTCCTATTCCTAGTTATGTGTTCATCTTGTATACTTCTTGTGAAAACAAGAAGAATGCTATGGGAAAGAACTCAAAAAATCTTTGATACTTATAAAATAATATCTTGATTCTTGATAATTGAAACAACAACACTCAGATACCCTAGATCAAATGCACACACAAACCTACCCACTCACATGCACAAAAAAGTAAATAGACAAACACACACAAGCTTTCATAAGTCATTTACCATATAATTCAGCACCACATTGAACAATATTATTAGTGTTAATTAAAATTTAAACTATTACCTTGTTGGCGATTGACTGATGCCAAGCCCATTGCAGGTAAGTATCAATCCTTTAAATCTGGCAAGATATTCCTGCATTGGAAGGGTAGATTATTCCAGATTGTCACATTGGAACATCAGTAATTATAACAACAGATGCTTAGAAAGAACCTAAATAAGTTGTTCTAGGCCTCATTATAGTTTTTTTCGAATTTTCTTACCCGCAAAGTATACTTATCAATCTCGTAGATTCCGGTTAGATCATAGTCAATTCGTTTATCAGGATCAATCAACACTGCAAAAGAAATTAATAGAGATTAAAGAACATGTGACACTGCTTTACACAAGAAAAAAATTTGATGAATAATAAAGGACCAAAATGCCTACGTTTAATTTTTTTTTTCTTTTTTCATTTGTCTATTTGTAATGTGTAGAAACAGGTCCTATGATGTTGAAAGGCAATATATTTAAGCATTTTTGTTGTAAAAAAATTTTAGAAAAATTTGATGTCTGATGGTTCAACATCTAATAAAAAATATCGATCACTGAAAGAACACTAGCCAAGGACCATTGTGTGAATTTCCCAAATAATTGTGTGAAGATATTAGATGGAGAAGGCCTATGATCACGTGAACTGGGAATTCCTCTTATACCTGCTTGAGAGGTGTGGCTTTGCTGATAGCTAGATTTCCTAGATGCGTCATTGTATTTCTACTGCCCGGTTCTCAGTTCTAGTTAACGGTACACCTGCTGGTTTTTTTGATAGTTCCCGGAGTTTGCAGCAAGGAGTTCATCTATCTCCTCTTTTGTTTGTTATAGTTATGGAAGCACTTAGCCGGATGGTGCAGGCCACTGTTGGTGGAGGTTTCTTATCTGGTTTCCAGGTGGACAATGGCACTGGTGGCTCTATTATCATCTCACATCTTTTATTTGTAGATGATACTTTACTCTTTTGTGAAGCGGATAATAGCAACTCTACGAGCACTGTTACTTTGCTTTGAAGCAGTGTTGGGGCTCAAGGTGAATCTTGGTAAGTCTGAGATGGTTTTAGTGGGTGCGGTCTCAAATATCCTCAGTTTAGCAAGCCTTTTGGATTGTAAGGTGTCCTCTTTGCCAATGAAATATTTGGGCCTTCCGTTGGGAGCAACATTTAGGGTTAGAGCTATATGGGATGGGGTGGTGGAGAAGATAGAGAAAAGGTTGGCTAGTTGGAAACGAGTGTATTTATCGAAAGGGGGTCGTCTCACCCTTATCAAGAGCACCCTTACTAACCTCCCCACATTTTTTTTTTTATCTCTATTTCCTATGCCTGCAAGGTGGTGAACAAGACTGAGAAACTCTTTAGGGCGTTTTTATGAGGGGGCATGGGGGAGAAGAAGAAATTCCATTTGGCTAGATAGAAGACAGTATGTGCTCCAGTTGTGTATGGGGGGTTAGGAGTGTGTAACTTGAGAACTTTTAATAAAGCTTTATTCGGGAAATGGGTTTGGAGATATCACACGGAGGGGGGATCATTATGAAAGAAAATTATCGATGCTAGATATGGAGCTGCTTGGGGTGGTTGGTGCTCCAACGAAGTGAGGGGGGTATGGTGTGGGTTTATGGAAGTTTATAAGGAGGGGGTGGTCATGCTTTGAAAAACAAATTCGCTTTGTAGCCGGAGAGGGCAATTGAATTAGTTTTTGGCAGGATGTGTGGTGTGGAGATCATGCATTGGAAAGGGCTTTTCCGGCTCTCTTATCATATTGCAGCTAATGGGGAGGCTTTAGTGGCGAATATGCGGCTATTTTCTCATGGTTCTCATCAGTGGAATATTCTTTTTAATAGGGATTTTCATGATTGAGAATTATCTAATGTATCAGATTTTTTCAGCCTACTATACTCCGTGGGGACTCCTATAGCACAGTACGATAGATTGAAGTGGAGGTCTAATAATCACAAGAAATGTACAGTTAAGGCATACTATAAAATTTTGTTAACACAAGATCATACTCCGTTCCCTTGGAAGAATATTTAGAGGTCTCGTGTGCCTTCTAAAGTAGCTTTTTTTGTATGGAATGCCGCCCTTGGGAAAATCTTGACCACGAACAATCTGAGGAAGAGGGAATGTGTAGTGATGGAATGGTGTTATATGTGTAAAAAGAATGGAGAATCTATGGATCACCTCTTACTGCATTGTGAGGTAACAAGGGTGTTGTGTGATGAGATCTTTCAAAGGGTTGATGTTGCTTGGGTTATTCCTTTGAGGGTGGTGGATTTGTTGGGTTGTTGGAGGAAGATGCAAGGCTGTCATCAAGAGGCAGCAGTGTGGAAGATGATCCTTTTGTGTATCATGTGGTGTATTGGTCGGAAAGGAATGCACGTAGCTTTGAAGATAAGGAACGTACAATGGCAGAGCTGAGGAATTTTTTTCTCCACACTTTACTGCTTTGGTTGTCCACTATTATACTAAATGGGGACAATGTTCATGATTTCTTATCTTTAATTTATCACACTTAGAATGTATTTAGGTGTTCTTTTGTATACTTCCTGTGTACACGGGTTATGCCTATTTAATTCATATCAATAATATTTATCTCTTGTAAAAACAAAGAGAGGATAAAGCTGATATTAACAGTTGCAAATTCTGAAAGGGCCAATTAACTTCACTGTTTTTAAAGAACAAATAATACTAAAAGAGCAATGCTACGTACAGTCCCCATTTGGGGAGGGACTACAATGCAGGCCTAGGCAACTTTATCTTTAAAATTTTTTAAAAATCACAAAAATATCCCTCCTAAAATGATGCTTTTTCTCAATTAATAAAGGGCCTGCACTTGCAGTCCAATAGAATTTCTCATACTAAAATCATATGCAAATAGAGAGGGAAATGCAGACTTCTGCACCTGTCATGCCTGAGTATTACCTTTGTAAGCTTCATTGATCTAGAGCAACCTGCTTATGAGTTGAGGAAGGTGGCTGAGTTTTTGGGGTGCCCTTTTACTCCGGAAGAAGAGGCAAAAGGTGTGGTCAATGATATCTTAAGGCAGTGTAATTTTGATAATCTGAGCATTTTGGAGGTGAATAAAAGTGGAAAATTGTCATCTGGAGAGCCAAATGAGGCGTTTTTTCGACGAGGCAAAGTTGGAGATTTTACGAATTACATGACTGCTGAGATGGTAGAAAAACTAGACCGTATTACCGAAGAAAATTAAGTTTCGTGAGACCCAGTTAAAATTCTAGGTACTGGTCTTCAAGTTGCATGCATGGTTTTACATAAACGTCCGTTTTTGTTACTCAATGTACCGTATGTTTATTTTGGTCGATCGGCCTCCAATAAAGGTACATGATCAACTTGCTGTATTCTCTATAGCTAATTTGTCACTTCTTGATGTATCTGACAACGATAAAATTATGTTTGGTTATTTACCTTTTGTAATGCAGGTATGCTTGAATTATATGAAGTCACCAGTAAGTTCCTCATGAAAAGCTCATGCTTGAATTATATGAGCTCACCAGTAAGTGTCATATATTAACTTATTAAGAATGTTTACGAGGTAATATAATTATGTAAGGTCATAAGGGACAGCTAGCTTTGATGTTTTGTAGTTTATCTGTGGGTCAGTTATGTATTGTAGCACTAATTAACTTCTCAAACAAAACAAATTAAAACAAATGTTGTTATCACAGGGACGCTCAAAAAGAAAAAGGTTGGCCTAAAAGTTAGTACTAGTACTACAGTCGAAACGATTCTTCAAAATATGAAAGTATTTTGAAACGATTCGAATCATGTAAATTTTATACTAAGTGTATCCCAAAATGATCATCTGAATGCATAAAACACATGAGCCGGATCCCCAAGAAGATCCCCTTATCCTGCTGCTCTAGTTCTTCATGTTTTCTCATCGGCTCTGGATTACGATCGGGTGCGTGTATGGTATGTCTCGATGATCATATATACCAGTGTTGTATATATGTTCATAACTGGAACTATATATGCACAATAGTAGGCAAGAATATTATATGCAACAGATTATGTACAGCTACCTTGGTATTATTGATTACAACACAAAGTCTACGTACATCTTGATCTGCTCTTGATCATGTGTCGTCTATATCCTTGATAGATCAGTACTGAGACTGTGATTGAGAGATATGGTTGAGGTCTTTGCAAGAAATAGTTCGAGTTTCCTTTCATGGTTTAAGCAGCTGCATGTACGTATAACGGGTAACTTGGTCCTAAACAAATTGTGTTTGCCGAACTTTGCCTTCATTTGTAATTAATACCTTCAAACCTCATGTTTCTAGCCCATAATCTGTAGGAACATTGGATAGAGTTCTTTCCAAATTTAAGTGTACAAGACCAGGATTAGCTAGAAGAGTAAATAAATCTTCCCTCCCCAGTCCATAGAACGTAATATAACTGAATGTAACAGAATATATAACAGAGTATATGGTTTGCGGGGAACAAAGAATGTAAATAAAATGGTTATCATGTACACGTACAAGTTAGAATATTAACAAGTTTAACATATATTTATATGAGTATTGCTAGATACAATCTTAGGGTATCTAAGTCTCACACATTCCTTTTTTTTTTTTTTAAAGTAAGGTCTATCATTAACAAATTAATCGATTGAGAAATTATATTTGTAGTCTTAAGTTGTACAAGCATCTCGCTCCTTTTGAAAAAAATAGATAAATCTGTAATCTACATAAAAATTTTAAAAAAAAATTATTTCTCTAATTGTTGTCTCCATTTTTTTTTCAAATGAAATGCGTGGGGTTTGCACTATATCTAACATTATTCAAAATGATTTTTTCTATGAGTCTCAAATTTAATAATTTTTTTTAAAATAAGTGCACGAGACTTACACACTGTAAGATTACAAATGTTGAATCTAAGGTTTCAAGTTTTGTGTAATTATATATTTACACATGGATTTTGATGATAACAAATGAATTCAAAGAATGAAGGAGTCTCAAGCTCAATTTGTCCACACAATGGAGTCAAGCACATCAAGGAACCAAGCATGAGCAAGAAGGAAACAAGTTCACATTAAAGTCATAGAGAAATGTTGTAAATCTCTTAAAATTCGAAATTAGGATTAAGGCTCAAAAATTAATATTTTATCATAAAGCATTAAAATACATTTTCCACATGTGCATGAATATTTTGAAAATTAAATTTGAAAATTTTGAAAGATAATTGATTGTCATCTTTCACATGTGCATGCCATGATTAAAGGTTTGAACTTTGAAAATATTAAAGATGATTGATTGTCATCTTTCACATGTGCATGTTTTATTTGAATATTTTCAAAAGTGATTGATGCTTTTCTTGACTTATGCAAAAGGAAGATGCCTTTGTTTGAATATTTTGAAAAGTAAAGTGTGCTCCTTTTGTCATATGCAAAAAGTAAAAAATTAGGTTTGAAATTTTTGAAAAGCAAAGTGTGCTCCTTTTGTCATATGCAAAAAGTAAAAAGATTAGGTTTGAAATTTTTGAAAAATGAATGATGATGTTTTTGACATGTGAATCTTTTTAAATTTGAATATGAAGTCTCATATGCCTATAAATAGATCATTTGAGAGCTTCACATTTACAACACCAAGAGCATACAACTCTCATTCAAAGCTTTCATTCTCTCTTCTCTAAGCATTGAGCCTTAACCCTTGTTCATTTTGAGAGATATAGTTTGTGCTTGTATTGTTCTTATTTCACTCATTGGGGAGTGTTTTCTGATATCCTACCCACTATCAATTCTTGTATCAGTAAAAGGGTGTGTACAACCCTTGTGCGTGTAGAAAGTGTTCTACACAGGGAATCGTTGAATCACCACGTGTAAGGTGATTGCAAGTGTAGAGGGTGTTCTACACGGATCCTTTGTAGCGGTGTTGTTCAAAGGTGTAATAGGTTTCTATCTCCACCTGAAGGAGATTGAATAGTGAATTCGGGGATCCTCAAGGGGTAGCTTGAGGCGAGGACGTAGGCAGTGGGGCCGAACCTCGTTAACATACTGAGTTTGCTTCTCTCTTACCCTTACTCTTTATATTTATTGTTGTTTCATATTTTGTTTATATTTTATATTGTATATTTGATTTATAATTGTTATTTTTTTAAATACAACTCAATTCACCCCCCTCTTGTGTTAGTCATCTGGGCAACAATTGGTATCAGAGCTAAAGCTCTATTATAAGATTAACTATCTTTTGAGTTAAGATCTTATGGCTAACATTGCAGTACTTCATTTGGTGAAGGTCAATCTAGCAGTCGGCCTCCACTCTTTTGTGGAGACAATTACTCATTCTGGAAAGTTAGAATGAGAATATTCCTTCAGGCTCAAGGTCGAGAAATCTGGAAATGCATTGTAAATGGACCTTATATTCCAACAAAAGTGGTTGATGGAGTAAAGGTCAAAAAGGAAGAAGAAGAGTTTAATCGTGAAGACGATAGACTTTATACTTTGAATTTAACTGCTATGAATTTATTATATAATGCTCTCAATGGTAATGAGTTTAATAGAGTAATGACTTGTGCTACGGCAAAAGAAATTTGGGATAACTTGGAAGTTACTTATGAAAGAACTTCTCAAGTTAAGGAATCAAAAATTTATATTCTTACTCATGAATATGAAATGTTTAAGATGAATGATGATGAATCTATTTCTAGTATGCACACTCGTTTTACTAACATCATAAACAGCTTGACAGCTCTTGGCAAAGTTTATTCCAAAGTGGAAATGGTAAGAAAAATTCTCAACTCTCTACCAAAACGTTGGGAATCAAAAGTGACAGCGATTCTTGAAGCTAGAGACCTCAAGAAGCTCGAAGTGAATGAACTCATCGGGTCACTTATCACCCATGAGTACACATTGAAAAGAGGAGAAGAAGAAGGAAAGCCAAAGAAGAGCTTGGCGCTTAAAGCTGTTCCTCATGAAAGTGAAAGTGATGAAGATGAGGAAAATGACGATAAAGATGAAGAAGTTGCGATGATAACAAGAAGAATTCAGAGATTCTTAAAGAAAAATAAAACTCCTCCGAGGAAATCCTTCAAAAAGTTTTCCAAGAAAGATTCAGGTAAAAATGATACTTTAATTTGTTATAAATGCAATAAGCCTGGTCATATCAAGCCAGATTGTCCTCTACTAAAGAAAGATCGAAACAAAGGCAAGAAAGCAATGAAAGCTACATGGGATGATGATTCAAGTAGCTCAGATAGTGAAGCAAGCAATGAAGAATCAGCAAATCTCTGTCTTATGGCTAAAGATGACATTGAGGTAACAAATTTTGATAATATTGAAAATCCTTCATATGAAGAATTGCAAAATGTTTTAGAAGAGGTATATGAGGAATTTGAAAAATTGGGTATCAAATATACTGCTTTGAAAAAGAAAAATTCTTCTTTAACAAACGAAATTGATATTTTAAAAAAAGAAAATATTGTTTTGAAAGATGAAAATCTTGAGTTGAAGAAGAAGAAAACTGATTTAGAAAATATTGTTGAAAACTTTACGAATGGAAAAAGAAATTTTGAAAAACTTCTTGGTAGTCAAAGATGTGTTTTTGACAAAGCAGGCTTGGGATATATGCCAAAACAAAAATTCAAATCTTATAAAAACTTCTTTGATAATCCTTCTACATCAAAGTCTAATATTCAAAATTCTTTTCGTAATAATTTTGTCAAAAAGGGATACTATTATAATCACTCAAGTTCTTCATATATGCCACATGCTATTTGCAATTTTTGTAATAGAAATGGTCATAATTATCATGCTTGTCCTATTAGAAGAAAGCATACAATGACTATTAGGGCCATATGGGTACCTAAAAATCTTGTTTCTTCTAATACTAATAAATAAAGGACCCAAAGAACTTGGGTACCAAGAAAAATCATTTTAATTGTTTTTATAGGTATGCATGAAGTCCTCCACAAGCAAAAACAAATGGTTTTTAGATAGTGGATGTTCAAGACACATGACGGGAGATAAGACTAAGTTCTTTGATCTAAGATCTAAAGAAGAAGGACACGTGACATTTGGAGACAACTCGAAAGGGAAGATCGTTGGAATAGGTAAAATTGGTAATAAATCTTCTCTCATAATTGAAGATGTTTTACTTGTTGAAGGTCTAAAACATAATCTTTTGAGCATAAGTCAATTATGTGATAAAGGATTTACAGTTACTTTCAAAATGGATAAGTGCATTATTTTAAATAATCATGATTGTAATATTTGTTTTATTGCTTTTAGAAGCAATAATGTTTATACAATCAATTTTGAAGAAATTACCTCACAAGATGCTATTTGTTTTTCAGCACAAAATGAAACTAATTGGTTATGGCATAGAAGACTAGGTCATGCCAACATGGAACTTATTTCCAAACTTTCAAAAAATGATCTTGTGAGAGGTTTACCAAAGGCAAATTTTCTTAAAGACAAAATTTGTGATGCATGCCAACTTGGTAAACAAACAAAAACTTCTTTTAAAACCAAGAAATATATTTCCACTACTAGACCACTGCAACTGATACACATGGATCTTTTTGGACCAAATAGAGTTGCAAGTTTAGGAGGAAAATATTATGCATTTGTTATTGTTGATGATTTCTCTAGATATACTTGGGTCATCTTTCTTGCTCATAAAGATGAGGCACATAATGCCTTTACCAAGTTATGCAAGAGAATTCAAAATGAAAAGGGTTATACTATTTCAAGTATCCGAAGTGATAGGGGAAAAGAGTTTGTTAATAAAAATATTGAAACTTTTTGTGATGAAAATGGTTTTGTGCATAATTTTTCTGCTCCTCGAACTCCTCAACAAAATGGGGTAGTAGAGAGGAAAAATAGATCTCTTCAAGAGATGGCAAGAACAATGCTTAATGAGAACAACTTGCCTAGTTATTTTTGGGCCGAAGCGGTAAGTACTGCATGTTATGTTATAAATAGAGTTATATTAAGGTCTAAATTAGATAAAACCCCCTATGAGCTTTGGAATGAGAAAAAGCCCAACATTGGTTACTTTCATGTATTTGGATGCAAATGTTTTATTTTGAATGACAGAGATAATTTAGGCAAATTTGATGCAAAATCTGATGAATGTATTTTTCTCGGGTATTCTACAAATAGTAAAGCTTATAGAGTATTCAATAAAAAGACTTTGACTGTACAAGAATCTATGCATGTAGTATTTGATGAATCTAATTCTCTACTCTCCAAGAAATCCATTGATGAAGAAACAGGAGGTATAAATAATACAGAAAGTCTCAATCTCAACAAAGAGAACACAATAGAGGAAGTCCAACATGGAGACATCAGGAAAGATCATCAAAATTTAATACGAGATGCAACCAAACAGTGGAAATTTGTGAAAGATCATCCAGTAGAACAAATTCTGGGAGAACCTTCACAAGGTGTAAGCACTCGATCATCTCTTAGAAATATTTGCAATCATACTGCTTTTCTATCTCAGATTGAACCTAAAAATATTGATGAAACACTTCTTGATGAATCTTGGATTCTAGCTATGCAAGAAGAGCTTAATCAATTTGAAAGAAATGATGTTTGGACACTTGTTCCTAGACCCAAAAATCATACTATTATTGGAACAAAATGGGTTTTTAGAAACAAGAAAGATGAGTCCGGAGTCATTACTAGAAATAAGGCTCGACTTGTAGCCCAAGGTTACAATCAAGAAGAATGAATCGATTATGATGAGACATATGCACCAGTCGCAAGATTAGAAGCTATTCGAATGCTACTTGCATATGCTTGTTATAAAGATTTCAAACTTTTTCAAATGGATGTTAAAAGTGCTTTCTTAAATGGTTTTATAAATGAAGAGGTATATGTTGAGCAACCTCCAGGTTTTGAAAATCATATTTCTCCAAATCATGTTTTCAAACTCACAAAAGCACTATATGGACTCAAACAAGCTCCTAGAGCATGGTACGAGAGACTCAGTGGTTTCTTGATTAAAAAGGGTTTTTCAAGAGGAAAAATCGACACAACTCTTTTCATTAAATACGAAAATGATGATATTCTTTTGATTCAGATTTATGTTGATGATATAATATTCGGTGCTACTAATGAAAACATGTGTCAAGTTTTTGCTAAAACTATGCAGGATGAATTTGAAATGAGCATGATGGGAGAACTTACATTCTTTCTCGGATTGCAAATTAAGCAAGTAAAAAGTGGGACATTCATCAATCAATCAAAATATATTAAGGAATTGCTGAAGAAGTTTGGGATGATGAATAGATTTTTTTCTCTAAATAAAATGTAAACACGCTTGCATCCCACTTAAGTGGTGTACGGTGTAAACCTTCTAAGTAGCAGGACTCTTTATTTTATATATATATATATATATAGTTTTACTACTCATCATCTTTACACACTACACACTATATATTTTTTTATTTTTTTTAAATTATTTGAATTTTTTTACTCACCATTCATGCATTGTAAGAGAAAAAATAAAAATAAAAAACAGTATAATGTGTGATGTGTAAGAGATAATGAATAGAATATATATATTGTATTATTTGGTTTGAGATGTTTGCAGGAGTACGTATCTCAATCCTGCCATTGTACCTTCTAATTTTTATTAATTTAATTTTGCTATAAAAAGTATATATTGCCAAGCTGTATTGATTATTGAAGAATAACTATAAAAATAGATTTTAGAAGAATAACCAATCATACAAGGTTTTTAATTTTCAAATATTTATTTTGTATTTAAATAAATAAATAAAAAAACATGGATTCCTCGTCCAATCCATCCATTAATCAAAATTAACTAATTTATTTTTGGTTTTTAGTAAAACTCAAACATAAGTTTCAGTTTTGCAGTTCCAAATTTCACATTTCCTTTTTTTAATGTTTGTTCTATGTCTTGTTTTTTATGTACTTTGCTTGGTACAAGATAAAAAGTTTCGTTATTTTGTTTTGGTCAATAATTTAAATTTAATTTTTTTTCCCTACCAAGAAACAAATCCAAACGAATTATGACATTCAAAGCTCCAATCCTCTCCTTCCCGATCAAAATTCAACCACAGAGCCCAAACTCCTCCTGATTTTCTTTTCCTTTTGTTCTCTTTTGGATAAGTACGAACTCGAAATTGAGGCTTTTGTTTCTCGTTTGCAATTTTTTTTTTCAAAAAAATAAAACTATTAAATTTAAATGAGTTCGTAAGGGTATTATCATATCTTCAGCGCGGCAGCTATTGCACTTCTCAAATGAAATACATAGACAAATCTTCTCGTAGAAACGAAGCAGATGGAAGGCATTGATAATCCCATCCAAAAGGTATGTGAAAATTTCCATGCCGTTTTTGTGTCTTTTTCTTTTGTGTATTCTACGCTTCTTTCCAAGATTCTGGCAGTCATTTTTGGATTCCGTTTATATTTCTTTTTCTTTTGTGGTTGTTATTATTCTTGCTCGATTTAAAAAGATGATACAGCAGAACAAGGGGATATTTGGGTCGCCGAATTTTCATTAGTCGTGTATGCATCCGTGTTTCTTTCTTTCTACCGTTTTCTGAGTAACCAAACAGGGGACTTCTGTTTCAATGATTTTTTAATATAGTCTGGGTATAGATGTGGAATGAATTAAGTATAAAGGCATTGGGTGTTAGGATTTAGTTGGGTTAGTTGATGCACAATGGCGTTGGTGTTAGTAAATATGGTCACTAAAATTTTACTGCAAAGAAATATGGCTGAAATGGGGAACATCTCTTGTTATGAAGTGGCATTTAACTAACTCTACCGAAAATAATTTACAAATGGGTTCAGGGAATTAGATCATGAGCTATAGACTAGTATGAGATGTTCATTGTTCTGCCCAATATCAGTTTCAAACATGCTTTTTTCTCCCTAAATATTTTCAATCTAGGATGCCAATTTACAAATGGGTGACATTTTCCTTTTGGAAATCATCAGGGCACGCTGTGAGTGGTTTAACCCTTTAAATCAAACCCATGTGACCTGAGAATACAGACAGTTCTTCTGTACGGATGAGGAAGTTAACAGGATGTTGGTTAAACCATGACGAGTAGTCTTTAGAAACCATATGTATGGAGTGTAATGAGCTAGGTATTAACCAAGCTCAGCCTTCTATGGGTCTTGCCTTTTAGTCCTCTTTAATTGACCTGCTTTACCTCAGTCTGGATTGTTAGTTTGTATTTTCCTGAATGTGCACGCCACAATGCAAGTATTAGGAGATCAGCATTTGCAGGTGACCGTATATGTGAATACTGTAGACAAAAATGAGTTGTGCAGAGGTTTCGGTGACCTGCATTCCATCATTCCATTTACCAGGGAGGTAAAGCCTGCCTCAGTTGAAGCTCTTTAGAGGGAGATCTCTATTGCAATAAGAACAGTGTTCAGAAAATTGGAATCTGGATTCTTCTAATAGTATAATTTCACCATTAATTAGCTTTGCAATTTGAAGATATCATTCAGAGCTGCTGATAGAACTGAATTTGATGGGAGCACGCCTATTGTTATCTTACATGATATTTGTGATGCAAGTTCGCATGACTTGTTCCCCATAGTTTTGGTTTATAGATTTGACCCCAAACATTTATAGTTTATGTATATTTCATGTGAGCCTTTACTTGTTTGAAGGATTATTACAAAGTTTTAGAGGTTGATTATGATGCAACTGAGGAGAATATCAGATTAAATTACCTGAGGCTTGCACTGGTTGGTCATCTTTCTTTTCTGTTAGCTCCTTTAATAGTATTTTTTCCTTTGCTTGACTGTCATAAATTATTTTAACTAAATGTAATGGGACACATTGACCGAGGAAAAATATACTTGATTCTGTGGCTATATATAGAAGTGGCATCCTGACAAGCACAAGGGTGACAGTGCTGTCACGGCAAAGTTCCAGGAGATCAATGAAGCTTACAAAGGTAATNCGTACAGTTGATCCCTCTCATTTTTCCACCAGCGGCCAAGTTTCCTTCACATTCTTTTTGTGCAAACTGGAATATATAGATTCTTAAATAATATTGGATATTGTGAAATAAAAATAAAAAGTATTTAAAAAATAAAAAATAATTTAAAAAATATAAATAATAAATAATAATAATATTTTATTATTATAAAGAGTATAATAGCTAATCCAATATAGATTTCAACTTTTGAGTGATTAGCTAAAATATAAAAAGTTGCATATTAGTCAAATTTTGAAGAATAAAATAGCTAAACCAATGCCAATGCTCTCAGTCTTGTTCACAACCCTGCAGGCATAGGAAATAGAGTTAAAAAAAAATATATGTGGGGAGGTTAGTAAGGGTGCTTTTGATAAGGGTGAGATGACCCACTTTCGATAAATACACCCGTTTCTAACCAACCAACATTTTCTCTATCTTCTCCACCACCCCCATCCCATATAGCTCTAGCCTTAAAAGTTGATCCCAACGGAAGGCCCAGATATTTCATTGGCAAAATGGACACCTTAAAATCCAAAAGGCTTGCTAAATTGAGGATATTTGAGACCGCACCCACTGGAACCATCTGAGACTTACCAAGATTCACCTTGAGCCCCAACATTGCTTCAAAGCAAAGTAACAGTGCTCATAGAGTTGCTATTATTGGCTTCACAAAAGAGTAAAGTATCATCTACAAATAAAAATTGTGAGATGATAATAGAGCTACCAGTGCCTTTGTCCACCTGGAAACTAGATATGAAACCTCCACCAATAGCGGTCTGCACCATCTAGCTAAGTGCTTCCATAACTATAACAAACAAAAGAGGAGATAGATGATCTCCTTGCCGCAAACTCCGGGAACTATAAAAAAAACCAGCAGGTGTACCGTTAACTAGAACTAAGAACCGGGCGGTAGAAATACAATGACTCATCTAGGAAATCCAGCTATCACCAAAGCCACACCTCTCAAGCAGGTATAAGAGGAATTCCCATTTCACGTGATCATAGGCCTTCTCCATCTAATATCTTCAAGAGACTCTAACAAGTATTTGAGAAATTCACACAATGGTCCTTGGCTAGTGTTCTTTCAGCGATCGATATTTTTTATTAGATGTTGAACCATCAGACATCAAATTTTTGTACAACAAAAACGCTTAAATATATTGCCTTTCAACATTGTAGGACCTGTTTCTACACATTACAAATAGACAAAAATGGAAAAAGAAAAAAAAATTTTGAACATAGGCATTTTGGTCCTTTATCATTCATCAATTTTTTTTCTTGCGTAAAGCAGTGTCACATGTTCCTCAATCTCTATTAATTTCTTTTGCAGTGTTGATTGATCCTGATAAACGAATTGACTATGATCTAACCGGAATCTACGAGATTGATAAGTATACTTTGCGGGTAAGAAAATTCAAAAAAAACTATTATGAGGCCTAGAACAGCTTATCTAGGTTCTTTCTAAGCATCTGTTGTTATAATTACTGATGTTCCAATGTGACTATCTGGAATAATCTACCCTTCCAATGCAGGAATATCTTGCCAGATTTAAAGGATTGATACTTACCTGCAATGGGCTTGGCATCAGTCAATCGCCAACAAGGTAATAGTTTAAATTTTAATTAACACTAATAATATTGTTCAATGTGGTGCTGAATTATATGGTAAATGACTTATGAAAGCTTGTGTGTGTTTGTCTATTTACTTTTTTGTGCATGTGAGTGGGTAGGTTTGTGTGTGCATTTGATCTAGGGTATCTGAGTGTTGTTGTTTCAATTATCAAGAATCAAGATATTATTTTATAAGTATCAAAGATTTTTTGAGTTCTTTCCCATAGCATTCTTCTTGTTTTCACAAGAAGTATACAAAATGAACACATAACTAGGAATAGGAAAGGAGAGAAGAAAGTCATGAAAACTCTGCCCATTAAAATCTATAGAGGCTCTCCAAACTCTTGAACCTCAAAAAGTTTTTTTCTTGAACCTCAAAAAGTTTTTTTCATTCATTTCCCTCCAAGTACACCTCATGAGACAAATAGGGACAATCTTCCATACTGATGTAAAGAATCAAGAAATTAACTCTGGAGATTATGTAGATCTACATCTTTTTTATATATATTTCTTATATGATCAATTGCATTAGGTGTTGAAGAAAGCGATAAGAGTTCACTATTGTTTCATTTCTTCATAGATCTGAAGGACACAGAATGCAAGCCAATTGAGCTGATTCTTTTTGAGTTAGCCTGACTTGTTTTTCAAGGCAAGAATTTCCCCCCGATAAATACCCTAAAAGCAATTAACTTTTTTTCTTTTTCTTTTGAATATTCATTTAAATCTGAATTCTGTATTTGTTTTCTATGTTTCTTCTCCAAGTTCTGGTCCGCTAGACAGGAGTGCAAGTCACATGGTTGATTGGCAATTAAACAATGATTATATCTTTCTTAACCTTTTGGCTAAAGTTGAGTACCAATGATGTCCTACCATAGTGGTGAGGGACTTTGGGAAATTGTGGGTGATCAGAGTTTGACTTGCTACTTTTTGGCCACTAGAACTTGGAAATAAATGTGGCAAGGCCATTTTGTGAAGGAAAAACCTGGAAAATGGATTGGTGTAGCCACTAAATGGGAGGCTGACATGCATGGCTGCAAGAAATGTTGTTAACTGCACAGGATTCTCGCTCAAATTTGAAATAAGATACCATAACTGATTGTTCCATAGCTCTCTCTCCTTCCTCCAAATCAAAACCCAGCGCTGCCTCCTCAACCCTCTTTTACCATCTCCTTTCTAATGTGAAATCTTGTGACGGAAGAATGTGCCAATTTGTGAAATGGATTCTCTGAAAAGACTTTTTTGTCTGATTTTTCAAGTGAATTGAAAAGGAAATTAAAAATATATATAAAAAAAAAGAGAGAGACAAGAAATAAAAAGAAAAAGAAGAATACTTTGAAGTTTTGTGACACAAGTTAAAATACGTCGGAGAAGAGGAAAAATGGAAAAATGTAAACCTAAAATGTTCTCAACAATGGCTCCTCAACGTCCATTATTAAAAAAAATGGTTAAAAAAAGTGGACCTTGATCCGTTAGTCCTAAGAGCTGCTTGATCACTTCCTGAGAAACAATCCCCATTGCTTCTTCTATATCTCTCCCTTCCTTTTTTTTGATAAGTCTCTCCCTTCCTTGTACACGTATTTATCCAAATGCACACTCAAAAATTTTCTTTTGGTTTATTTCAGTATTTACCAAAGCTTGGTAAGTTTATAGAAAAACAAACACTAGCAAAAGCTCATACCACAACATAAACTTGAACAGAGAGAGAGACCCTGTCTCTCAGTTCCCACCGAGAAATTTGCTTATGTTGTTGTTTTTGCTCCGATTATGTTTTATTGTAGACTTACGTTTCGGAAACTATAGCAAAGAAAGGCAAAATCGAACTTGGTTTAAGTGGTGACAAAGCTGTTGACAATGACTACGACTGATAATGTCTGTTCAAATAGCCTTTTCTTTTAATAAGTAAAAATATTATATATATATATATATCAATAGGAGTGAACTTGAAAACTGATTAAATATTCAATATGAAAAGCTACAGTTCATTTCAAATATGACTTCTCTTTTAAAAAGACTGTAGCTCATCTTGTAAATGAAAATAGTTTAACTAATTCAATGTAGATCATTTCTTCATCAGATTGGCCAAATTATAAAAAGCATTGGCATTTGGCTAAACCAATGCCAGTGCTCTGAGAAACTCTTTAGGGCGTTTTTATAGGGGGGCATGGCGGAGAAGAAGAAATTTCATCTGGCTAGATAGAAGACAGTATGTGCTCCAGTTGTGTATGGGGGGTTGGGAGTGTGTAACTTGAGAACTTTTAATAAAGCTTTATTCGGGAAATGGGTATGGAGATATCACTTGAAGGGGGGATCATTGTGGAAGGAAATTATCGACGCTAGATATGGAGCTACTTGGAGTGGTTGGTGCTCCAACAAAGTGAGAGGGGGGTATGGTGTGGGTTTATGGAAGTTTATAAGAAAGGGGTGGTCATGCTTTGAAAAACAGATTCGCTTTGTAGCCGGAGAGGACAATCGAATTAGTTTTTGGCAGGATGTGTGGTGTGGAGATCACACATTGGAAAGGGCTTTTTCAGCTCTCTATCATATTGTAGCTACTAGGGAGGCTTTAGTGGCGGATATGCAACTATTTTCTTATGGTTCTCATCAGTGGAATATTCTTTTTCATAGGGATTTTCACGATTGGGAATTATCTAATGTATCAGATTTTTTCAGCCTACTATACTCCATGGGGACTCCTATAGCACAGTGCGATAGATTGAAGTGTCAACACAAGAAATGTACAGTTAAGGCATACTATAAAATTTTGTCAACACAAGATCATACTCCGTTCCCTTGGAAGAATATTTGGAGGTCTTGTGTGCCTTCTAAAGTAGCCTTTTTTGTATGGAATGCTGCCCTTGGGAAGATCTTGACCACGAACAATCTGAGGAAGAGGGGATGTGTAGTGATGGAATGGTGTTATATGTGTAAAAAGAATGGAGAATCTGTGGATCACCTATTACTGCATTGTGAGGTAACAAAGGTGTTGTGGGATGAGATCTTTCAAAGGGTTGATGTTGCTTGGGTTATGCCTTTGAGGGTGGTAGATTTGTTGGGTTGTTGGAGGAAGATGCAAGGTGTCATCAAGAGGCAGCAGTGTGGAAGATGATAACGTTGTGTATCATGTGGTGTATTGGTCGGAAAGGAATGCACATAGCTTTGAAGATAAGGAACACACAATGGTGGAGCTGAGGAATTTTTTTCTCCACACTTTACTGCTTTGGTTTTCCGCTATTGTACTAAATGAGGACAATGTTCATGATTTCTTATCTTTATAGAATGTATTTAGGTGTTCTTTTGTATACTTCCTGTGTACACGGGCTATGTCTATTTAATTCATATCAATAATATTTATCTCTTACTTACAAAAAAAAAAAAGGATAAAGCTGCTATTAACACTTTCAAATTCTGAAAGGGGCCATTAACTTCACTGTTTTTAAAGAACAAAGAATACTAAAAGAGCAATGCTACGTACAGTCCACATTTGGGGACTACAATGCAGGCCTAGGTAATTTTATCTTTAAAATTTTTTAAAATTACAAAATATCCCTCATAAAATGATGCTTTTTCTCATTTAATAAAGGGTCTGCACTTGCAGTCCAATAGAATTTCTCATACTAAAATCATATGCAAATAGAGAGGGAAATGCACACTTCTGCACCTGTCATGCCTGAGTATTACCTTTGTAAGCTTCATTGATCTCCTGGAACTTTGCTGTGACAGCACTGTCACCCTTGTGCTTGTCAGGATGCCACTTCTATATATAGCCACAGAATCAAGTATATTTTTCCTCGGTCAATGTGTCCCATTACATTTAGTTAAAATAATTTATGACAGTCAAGCAAAGGAAAAAATACTATTAAAGGAGCTAACAGAAAAGAAAGATGACCAACCAGTGCAAGCCTCAGGTAATTTAATCTGATATTCTCCTCAGTTGCATCATAATCAACCTCTAAAACTTTGTAATAATCCTTCAAACAAGTAAAGGCTCACATGAAATATACATAAACTATAAATGTTTGGGGTCAAATCTATAAACCAAAACTATGGGGAACAAGTCATGCGAACTTGCATCACAAATATCATGTAAGATAACAATAGGCGTGCTCCCATCAAATTCAGTTCTATCAGCAGCTCTGAATGATATCTTCAAATTGCAAAGCTAATTAATGGTGAAATTATACTATTAGAAGAATCCAGATTCCAATTTTCTGAACACTGTTCTTATTGCAATAGAGATCTCCCTCTAAAGACCTTCAACTGAGGCAGGCTTTACCTCCCTGGTAAATGGAATGATGGAATGCAGGTCACCGAAACCTCTGCACAACTCATTTTTGTCTACAGTATTCACATAGTACGGTCACCTGCAAATGCTGATCTCCTAATACTTGCATTGTGGCGTGCACATTCAGGAAAATACAAACTAACAATCCAGACTGAGGTAAAGCAGGTCAATTAAAGAGGACTAAAAGGCAAGACCCATAGAAGGCTGAGCTTGGTTAATACCTAGCTCATTACACTCCATGCATATGGTTTCTAAAGACTACCCATCATGGTTTAACCAGCATCCTGTTAACTTCCTCATCCGTACAGAAGAACTGTCTGTATTCTCAAGTAACATGGGTTTGATTTAAGGGGTAAACCACTCACAGCGTGCCCTGATGATTTCCAAAAGGAAAATGTCACCCATTTGTAAATTGGCATCCTAGATTGAAAATATTTAGGGAGAAAAAAGCATGTTTGAAACTGATATTGGGCAGAACAATGAACATCTCATACTAGTCTATAGCTCATGATCTAATCCCTGAACCCATTTGTAAATTCTTTTCGGTAGAGTTACTTAAATGCCACTTCATAACAAGAGATGTTCCCCATTTCAGCCATATTTCTTTGCAGTAAAATTTTAGTGACCATATAGTAACTAACACCAACGCCATTGTGCATCAACTAACCCAACTAAATCCTAACACCCAATGCCTTTATACTTAATTCATTCCACATCTATACCCAGACTATATTAAAAAATCATTGAAACAGAAGTCCCCTGTTTGGTTACTCAGAAAACGGTAGAAAGAAAGAAACACGGATGCATACACGACTAATGAAAATTCGGCGACCCAAATATCCCCTTGTTCTGCTGTATCATCTTTTTAAATCGAGCAAGAATAATAACAACCACAAAAGAAAAAGAAATATAAACGGAATCCAAAAATGACTGCCAGAATCTTGAAAAGAAGCGTAGAATACACAAAAGAAAAAGACACAAAAAGGGCATGGAAATTTTCACATACCTTTTGGATGGGATTATCAATGCCTTCCATCTGCTTCGTTTCTACGAGAAGATTTGTCTATGTATTTCATTTGAGAAGTGCAATAGCTGCCGCGCTGAAGATATGATAATACCCTTACGAACTCATTTAAATTTAATAGTTTTATTTTTTTGAAAAAAAAAATTGCAAACGAGAAACAAAAGCCTCAATTTCGAGTTCGTACTTATCCAAAAGAGAACAAAAGGAAAAGAAAATCAGGAGGAGTTTGGGCTCTGTGGTTGAATTTTGATCGGGAAGGAGAGGATTGGAGCTTTGAATGTCACAATTCGTTTGGATTTGTTTCTTGGTAGGGAAAAAAAAATTAAATTTAAATTATTGACCAAAACAAAATAACGAAACTTGTTATCTTGTACCAAGCAAAGTACATAAAAAACAAGACATAGAACAAACATTAAAAAAAGGAAATGTGAAATTTGGAACTGCAAAACTGAAACTTATGTTTGAGTTTTACTAAAAACCAAAAATAAATTAGTTAATTTTGATTAATGGATGGATTGGACGAGGAATCCATGTTTTTTTATTTATTTATTTAAATACAAAATAAATATTTGAAAATTAAAAACCTTGTATGATTGGTTATTCTTCTAAAATCTATTTTTATAGTTATTCTTCAATAATCAATACAGCTTGGCAATATATACTTTTTATAGCAAAATTAAATTAATAAAAATTAGAAGGTACAATGGCAGGATTGAGATACGTACTCCTGCAAACATCTCAAACCAAATAATACAATATATATATTCTATTCATTATCTCTTACACATCACACATTATACTGTTTTTTATTTTTATTTTTTCTCTTACAATGCATGAATGGTGAGTAAAAAAATTCAAATAATTTAAAAAAAATAAAAAAATATATAGTGTGTAGTGTGTAAAGATGATGAGTAGTAAAACTATATATATATATATATATAAAATAAAGAGTCCTGCTACTTAGAAGGTTTACACCGTACACCACTTAAGTGGGATGCAAGCGTGTTTACATTTTATTTAGAGAAAAAAATCTATTCATCATCTAAATTCTCATTATCCTCTCATAATCCTATGATGAAGCATTATTAGATAAGTTTACAAGTGAAATATAATAAATAATTTCTAATTATCTAATATCACATAATGGGATGATGAGTAGCATTACTATTTTTTAAAACTCCAAAAAACACAAAAGCTCTCCCTCACAGAACGCCTTCTCTCCAAATCTCATCTCCTGCAGAACGCCTTGTCTCGTATGCTCATTTACAATCTATTTAGATTGACTTTCGAAATGGTTTCTAACTGCACTAGACTCAACCCTTGTATTCTTTAAACTGAAAAATCTAAAGAATAGGAAAAACATGTGTACACAAAGACGCAGAGAGAGAGAGAGAGAGAGAGAGAGAGAGAGAGAGAGAGACCACATCTGAATAGCATGCAAAGAAGAACCTATTTGGAAGAAGCTAAAATTGGATTCTCCAACATCAAAATCATAAAGGGAACTTTGGTTTGAACGATATACTTACATTTTCTTCACAATGGCAGAGGTAGGGGTAGCTTCACAAGGGGGGAAGTGTTTGGAAGTGGCATTGATGCTGAAGAAATGACAGCAACAGAAGGAGGAATAAGACTGTCTCTTCTTGCTAAACAAGCACCCCTATTGGCTTTATAAATTGGTCAAATAAAAATAAAGAGAAATACAAAGAGAGAACCACAAGGGGTGAGGAGGGGAAGTTGGTTTCTGACAATGAAAGACAAGAGAGAATCATGTGGGGGGGAGAGAGAGAACCATAAAGGGTGAGGGGGAAGGTGGCTTCTGTGTGTGTGTGAGAGAGAGAGAGAGAAGCAACAAGGGGAGAGGGGTGGATCATGATGTGGCGCTCCCTAACCAAGTGTGTACTATACTATGGGTGAACTGACCTCCAAATAGAATTTTTTTAAGAAATAGAATATAATCTTTCTTATTTCATGCTTTCTAGGCTCATATCTAAGAAAAGGTCATCATGAAGGTAGGTTTTTCAGCTAATAGATTCTCCTTCAACCAACAAAATCAGGTGTGCATTGCAACTGCCCATAATTTAAACAATCATTGAGGATCTCATCTCTTGCATTACTGGATAATGAATTTTATGAAAGTAACACCTAGAAAAAAAAAGGTACAAATCTTCTGGAAAAAAGAATAACGTAATCACATGTGGCTAAATATGATGGTGCATGGAAGCCATGCATTGGTCAAAATATGACAGTTTATGGAGGGGAGATGGAGCTAGATACCAAAAGATTTTCCATTGGGCGTGTGTAAGACGGATGGTGGTAGTTGGGTACAGAAATGCCGTTGAATGCCATTGAAATTTAGGCATTAAAAAAATAGAAAAACAATATAACAAGGTTGGAGAGCTAATTGTGGCCAACTAGAGCTAATTGTGACAAAATAAGCCTCATATATGAGATGAGTTGGCAGCGCGTGGTTGTCATATGTTTGGTAGTAGGGAAGACTGTGTCATGGGGGGTCAAATATGTGGCGGAGCTCCCAATGATGGGAATGGCGTGGTGAATTTGTGGATCAAAAGCTCTATATCTAACTTTTAATGGCTTGAAAAAAAAAGGGAGAAAAGATAGAGAAAATGAAGGGATGTAGGGAGAAGAGTGACTTTAAAGGAAGAGACAGGGTGGATGTGGGGTTTGGGCTTTGGGGGTGGGGGTGTTTGGTTGGGAATTCGTGTGGATTGGAAAAGGGAGGTGATGGATAGAAAAGAAAACCTTAATAAAATAGTTCAACTCCCTCTAGTTTCATGGAAAAATATTTGTAGGCTTATAGAGGAGGGTGGGTTGGGTACTCAGGACTTTCAAAAAACACAAAGGACTTTACACTCTAAACTTGCCTAGCGTCTGATTCAAGGTCAGTCTTTATGGACGGATTTCTTTAGGGGAAATCATCTATCCCTTTTGAAGTCTAATAAGGGTACTCGGTTTTGGAAATCAATTGTCCGGTGTATCCCTGATGTTTTATCTAATTCCAAGTGGATTGTTAGAGACGGTAATATTTCTTTCTTGTATGATAAATAGGACGACAGGGGCCCTCTGAGTGCTAACTATCCTATGATTGAGCATCATTTCTTAAAAATTAAAGATTGTCGTCTTGGTAGTGGTTGGGATTTCTCCTTATTAGAAAGGCATGTCGGTCATCAAAAAGCTTCTAACTTGTGTCATTTCTTGGGTTGGAGAAAAGATGGGGAGGATGTTCTTATTTGATTGAAGGATAATGATGGTAATTTTTCTACCAAAAGTGCTTGGGACTGTATCCGGGTTAGGGCTTCCCCTTTACCTTGGGCTCAGTGGATTTGGCACATCAACTTTCCTAAGAAAATTTCTATTATGATGTGGAAGACTATTTATAATTGCTTGAGTGTTGATGAGAAGATTAGAACTGTAGGTATCCCGATGGTTTCTAAATGTAATTGCTATTCCATGGGTCATTCTAAGGATTTGAATCATGTGCTCTGTAATGGTGACTTTGCTAGGAAAATTTGGCATATGGCTACCATTCAATTAGGTTTGCAAATGGGCATTTTTCATACTTGGAATGAGTAAATTAATTTCTAGTTTCACTTGGCGGATAAATCTTCTTAGCTTCATATCATTTTTGGCATTCTCCCTTCTATTGTGTCTTGAAAGCTTTGGGACTAGAGATGCAAAGTTAGGTATGAAAATAAAGTTGACACCGTTGATTCGGTGTGGAAAGTTATTAAATTTTGGATTCGTCGGATTTTGCAACTGACTATGAAAGTTACTCGCATTTCTAATTGGGATGTTGCTATTTTAAATAGATTGGATATTCCGATTTTATTGCCTAAGCCTAAGCAGGTTCATGTGGTGAGATGGTTGAGACCTGGACAAGGTTGGAAGAAGCTTAACACGGATGGCAATAGTTTGAGAAATCCTGGATCGGTTGGTGCTGGGGGCGTTATTTGTGATAATTGTGGTAGGCTTCGGCTAGCTTATTATGTTCATTTAGGTCAAGGCTCTAATAATTTTGCTGAAATGAGAAGTCTTTTGGAGGGGGTCCGAATGTGCTATACATGTTTTTATAGGGTTGAGATAGAGATGGACTCTCATATTCTTGTCAACTGGATTATTCAAGGTGATTGCAATATTTGGTATCTGGAGGATTATTGGGACGATTTATTTAATTATTTTGCTTGCATGGAGTATCCTATAACCCATGTTTATCGTAAAGGTAATATTTTGTCTTATTTTCTTGACAAGAGGGGCGCTGGGGGTTTAAATTTGGGTTATCACACACACAAACCAATGATAATTCATGTTAAGATATAAAATAAATAATAAAATCTACCTCTTCCCATCAGTTTAAACTTTTGGGACAAGTGGTGATTTCACGTGGTATCAGAGCATGCGCAGAAGTCTAGAGTTTGAACCCTAACTCTACACTCTATCATATTTAATTAATGAGCAATGCTACGTGCAGTTCCCATCTGGGGACTGCAACACATGCCTAGGTAATTTTATCTTTAAAATTTTTTCAAATTACAAAACTATCCCTCCTAAAATGATATTTTTTTCTCATTTAATAAAGGGTCTGCATATGCAGTCCCTACTAGGGGACTGCAAATATAATTTCTCTTAATTAAATATTCCACGTATTGGGCTACTTATTGAGGAAGAGTTTGGCCTACATGTGAGATAGAGTTAAAATATATAATAAATAATAAAATCTACCTCTTTCCCGTCAGCTTAAACTTTTGGAACAAGTGATAATTTCACAATCCCTAGTCTTCAAATTTTATGAGTAATGATAGACACAATCATTTTCATAACTCTTTTTAATGAAAGAAAAAAGGGGTTGAGAAGAGACTTTATTACCCTGTGTGCGGAAAAATGGCACCCAAATTACAAATGTAAGAGTTTGGGGCACAACCAGAGTAGAACACACTTTCCTGAAACTTTCAATTTATAAATCAAACATGCATAAAGAAGATAAGGGACATATTGGCAGCCAAAGGGAGAAATGAAGATCGGGTTTCATTTTCTCAATATGCATGTTGATAATGTTTTTCACAATATGCGTGATCATCCATTTCTCAATATGCATAATCATGCATAAAGGATGCCAATCATGCATGTTCAACAAGTTAATTGGCTTTAGAGAAATTGAGAAAATCTTCAAGTTTTTCTTAATATGCATGTTAATCATGCTCAGAATATGAAAACACATGATGTTGATAAGAAGTCTTCACTTCTATAATTAAGGATTGCCATGATCAACACAGTGAATACACTATAGTCTTATAAGAAAAAACATAATTTTATCACTAGTCGTGTGAAAATTACATTAAAGGCTGTAAATGACATGAGATTTAATTCTTATGTACGCCAATCTCATCAAATGCACTTAATGACATTAGTTCATTCATTAAAAAGGAGTTATGAAAATGATTACCCTGTGTGAGAAGGGACTTTATTGCCGAACTTTGGAAGTTTGAAAGAGGACAACACTTGACGAACGGTGTTGAATGTAGGATGGCTTAGACGAATCGACGACAATGCCATTATGAGAGAGAAACATGTTCACCAACATAAGCAATACTAGAAAAGGTTGAGGATAAAGGCCAACGGTAGAGATCACCTTTTATTGGGCCTTACAACGGTAAATTCCTTGTGTGAAAGTTCTTGACAATAAGAAAAGATGGATGAAATGCAATGACTGTGTGATTTTAGTCAGTAAACTGATTAATTGAAATAATTTTTTCTTTTTTTATTGAATGAGGCACATGGAATATATTGTACAAAAAAGGTGCGGGAAGTAGAGGGAAGATGAGTTGAACCAAAATAAATAATGTCCAAACCTTGACCATTTCCAACTTGTATTTGATTTGGACCATGGCATTTTTTAGCTTGCACATTGAGTTTGGCTAAGTCATTTGTTAGGTGATTGGTGGAACCAATGTTAGGGTACCAATTGAGATCAGGTGTTTGAGATTAAGAAGTGTAGTACGCAGATGGAGGTTGATTCTCAGACTGGAAGCCATGGTCACATCGATGATACTACTTTGTTGTAGTATGTCGAAGATTGAGGCAAACCTGATAGGTCAGACGATTTAAAGGTGGAAATTGAGATGTAGAATCATTGGCTTTTGTTAGTATTGGTTGTTGTGTTGAGCCACATCGACACTGGATTGATATAGATCAGCAGAAAAAGTGTGTTCAAGGTGTTGCCTATAATTAAGAAGATGACCATGGAGTTCATCAACACATATGGGATCTATTTGAGTTGTGATCAAGGTGACTAAAGAGTCATGGTTAGAGCCAAGATTTGCCAAGATGTAGGAAAGAAGCTTTCAATCTTTGAGAGGTTCATCAATGGCAGCTAATGTATGTGCCTATGTTTGAGTTTTGTGGAAGTAGTCAGCAATAGATAATGAGTCTTTCTTCAGAGCTGCAAGATGAAGCTGGGAAGTGACCTCACGGGCTTTGGATTGAGAAGAGAAAATTCTTTACAAAGTGGGCCGAACCTCACGAGAGGCCTGGAGACCAAAAGTATGACCAAGAACTTCTTAATCAATATAGAGGACATGCCACTCAATATCAGTTTGTCCTATTGAAACCAAGTGGTATAGACAAGATTGGTCATGAGGTTGTCAAAATTGTTAATGGTAGAGGTGATAGGTAGAAATTGAGGAGAACAAGGTAGGGTGCCATCAATATAGCCAAAAGGTTGTCGGCCTTCGAAGAAAATATGGAACCAAATTAGTGTGCGATAAGAGATAATTGGTGTGGATCAATTTGACATGGATAGTGTGGTTGAGATTAGGTAGGGAGGAGGTGGAGGATTGGATAGATGATTGTGATTGAGTGAAAGATGATTGCTAGGAAGCCAAGAGGGAGAGGTTGGTTTATGATTTCTCTGTTACCATATCAGATAAAGTGTTTGATGATGATTTGCCCAATTTTATAGCTTGAGAGAATCTCGTAATCATCAACCGATCAGCCAAACCCCTGGAAATGCACGTGAAGTTTTTGATAAAAAGCTTAGAAGAGCCACTGATTCATAGCTACTGGTTCTTTGAGGGACCCAACCTCCATTATAGAAAAGATCAACAACAAAATATTCCAGAATACCTCTCTCTACTGCTCAACACCATTAGATTTCAGAAATGTGCAACCAACCACTAACAGACTAAAATATTTGTTAAAATGACCCAACGACACATAGGAAAATATAACAGCTATAAAAAAGCAACGTATTGGATGTTTTTAATCTCCAAAACGGTGTACTTAACATTTAAACTAAAACAACTGAATAAAAACTAAACTGTGTCGTTTACTCCCATTGAGCAACCCACTTAACATCCAACTTTAAACTCATCATTTCATCCTCATCTCTTTAACTCAGCAACTCTGAACGACATCGGTTCCAGACAGAAGCATAAAACACTTCAATTATTCGAGACCTCCAGTTTTTCATTTCACTTCAAGCTTGTCTTCTACAAGCAGCTCCTAGGTTTTCGTCAGTCACATAACAACTCTTCCCCCTTCAAAGCACCTTGCCCACAAGGTGTGGGTAAAGGTTTTGAAGCCTCCACAACTTTTCCCATGTACTCTCCTCGTTAGGCAAGCCTCCCCATTTCACCAAAACTTCTATCATAGCCCTATCCCCTTTTCTTACCATGCACCGATCTAAGATGCCTTCAGGTTCAGGTTGTAATTCCCTTTGGGAATCTGTCAGTGGTAGTGAGGGTATGGCCTGCACTTGTGCTCCCAGATGCCTTTTCAACAAAGATACATGGAAGTATGGTGTATTTGTGATGACTCTGGCAACTTCAAACGGTAAGCAACTTCCCCCACCTTGTCTTCAATTTGAAAAGGGCCATAAAATCTGGGAGCTAATTTCATGTTTCTCCTTAAGGCTACTGTTTTTTTCCTGTATGGATGAAGTTTGAGATATACTGACTCCCCTTTTTTGAATGTTCTTTCGATTCTGAGCTTGTCTACTTGCTGTTTCATACGATGTTGGGCTTGTGATAAATTGTTCTTGAGTAGATTAATGATTTGTTCTCGGCTATGCATCATTTGATATGCTGCATTGTTAGAGCTCGTGCCGGGAACATAGGATAATAAGGTAGGGGGAGGATACCCATAAATAGCTTCAAAAGGAGTTATCTTGGTGGTTGAATGGTAGGTGGTGTTGTACCACCATTCAGCCATAGAGAGCCACTCTGACCAAACCCTAGGTTTTACCCCTGCATAGCAACGTAAGTACCCTTTGATGCACTTGTTTACAACTTCAGTTTGACCATCCGTTTGTGGATGGTAAGCTTAACTGTAGTCGAGGTCAGTTCCTTGAGCAAGAAAAAGGTCCTTCCAAAAGGAGCTAAGAAAAATTGTGTCTCAATCTGATACCATAGATTTTGGAAATTCTTGAAGCTTGAAGACCTGTTTCATGAACTCCTTTGCAACTGTTTGAGCCATGTACAAATGGGCCAAGGCTATGAAGTGAGCATATTTCATGCAACAATCAACCACCACGAAAATCACAAACACCCCTTTAGAAACGGGTAGGCCCTCAATAAAGTCTAACGAGATATCTATCCATGGCCTCTTGGGAATGGGTAAAGGTTGCAATAATCCTGCTGGATGTGAGGTCTCATATTTCATCCTCTAACACAACTCACACTCCCTCACCACCCTTTTTAAGTCTCCCTTCATACCGTTCCAGTAGAAATCACATTTGGCCCGATGATAAGTCTTATGGTAACCCGAGTGACCTGCTGTAGGGCTATGATGCCCATATTGCAAGGCCTTGGCCTTAAAACTGGAATATGGACTTAAGAAAATTCTACCATTTTTTAGGATTATACCTTGCTGCACAGAGAACCCCTTAAGTGCCTTTGAGTTAGAGTTTAACTGTCTTAACAATTCCAATATTTCAGGTTACTCATTATAGTTTTGCTTCAATTCACCAACCCATAATGGGGAGGGAAAATTCACCATAGCACAACAAACAACCATTTCCTCTTCTTCTTTCTTATGGGATAAAGCATCTGCCACCTTATTCTTCTTTTCCTTCTTATACTCAATAGTAAAATCATACCCCATCAATTTTAGGACCCATTTTTGATGAGTTTCAGTTCCCACCCTCTGTTCTAACAAGAACTTCAGTGCCTGTTGGTCGGTCTTAACAACAAAAGACCAGCCCAAAAGATACAGTCTCCATTTTTGCATCGCGGTAACAAAAACCAATAATTCTTTTTCGTATGTGGATAACATAAGGGCCTTACCCTTTAAAGCTTGACTCAAATAAGATATTGGCTGGCCCATTTGCATCAAAACAGCCCCTATGCCTGTACCACAAGCGTCACACTCAATAGTGAAGGGCCTACTAAAATCAGGAAGTTTTAACACTGGTGGCTGCGAAATAGCCTTCTTCAAGGCCTCAAAAGCCTTTTTAGCCTATGCACCCCATTCAAAAGCATTCTTTTGCAACAAAGTTATAAGTGGGCCAACAATAATTCCATACCCCTATATAAATTTTCGGTAATACCCGGTCAACCCTAGAAACCCCCTTAGGTATTTAACATTCTTAGGTCTCAGCCAATCAAGCATGGAAGCTATTTTTGAAGCATCAACCATATCACCATCCGCTTTAATGACATGGCCCAAGTACTCAACTTCATCAACTGCAAATCGACACTTGGATTTTTTTGCATACAAGCAGTGCTGTTTCAGCTCAACACCTTCCTAATTGATATACATGCTCCTCCCGAGATCTACTATATACCAAGATGTCGTCAAAAATAAAAAGCACAAATTTCCTCAAAAAAGGTTTGAAAACATCATTCATTAACCCTTGAAATGTGACTAGAGCATTGGTGAGGCCAAAAGGTATCACCAAGAACTCATACTGTCCATCATGGGTACGAACAACTATTTTAGGAATGTTACTAGGCACCACTCTTACTTGATGGTAGCCCAATCGTAAATCGAGCTTAGAAAAGATCACCAATCCAAAAAGTGCATCCAGCAACTCATCGATAATTGGAATAGGAAATATTACCTTTACCGTTTCCTTATTAAGTGCCCTATAGTCCACGCAAAGCCACCAACTGCCATCGGCTTTACGAACCAGCAAAACAGGAGAGGAAAATGGACTAGAACCAGGCCTAATCACTCATGATTTCAGTAATTCAGCCACAATATTCTAAATTTATGTTTTTTGGTAATAAGGATATCGATAGGGCCTATTTGTTATAGGTGGAGTGCCCTCCTTGAGAACTATTTGATGGTCATGGGGCTGAGGTGGGGGTAAAACTTGGGGCTCATTGAATACCTCCTTAAACTCCTCTAACAGTTTTGAAAACTGCTCTTCTACCAATTCAGAATTGCCCTCAACTTCCCCCTCACATACAATTTGTAAAAGAATGCCCTTCCCTTTAGCCATAGTTACCTTTAACAATTTTTGACCATCTTCGACAATTGAGGGGTTCAACTTCAACTCTTGAACTCAATGATTTTTCCTTCCAACACAAAAGTCATTAGGAATTTTGAAAAATCCCACGTTATAGGGCCCAAGGTCTCTAGCCATTGAACGCCAAGCACGATGTCACACCTTGCAAGGTCCAATAAATGAAGAGGAGGATTTAACAAGTTACTTTGCATCTTCAACTGGGTTGTCCTGTAGATTCCCTCATTGCTAAGGCCTTGGCCATTTGCCACCCTGACCTTCAAATTAACTGAATAATTAATGGGCAGCCTCAATTTTGCTATCAATGATGAGTCTATACAATTGTGGGAACTGCCTGAGTCCACTAATATCACCACTTGCTCACTACAAATACTTCCCTGCAAATGCATCGTTCTCACCATGGGAGTGCCCGCTATAGCAACCAAGGAAATTTCAAGCTCCTCCTTATTGCTGGCTGGTGTTTCCAACTTTGATTTTTCCTCTTTTTCAACAACTGATAACTCTTCTTCTTCATCACACACTTCTTCATCCACATGCAACAAATAGACACGAGGAATTTTACAAGTGTGTGTAGGATTCCACTTCTCATTGCAGTTATAGCATAAGCCTTTGCATCGCTTTTCATTCATTTGCTCAGAAGAAATTGGTTTAGTGCCCCCCATAGGTTTCCTCCATTTGTTGTCATTGTCACTCAAATAGGAACTAGTGGAATAATCCCCCCCAACCGAATTGGCTCTTTCCCCTAAAGGTTTAGTGAATTTTTTAGTATTGTGAAAATATTCCTCTTGCATCTTTGTTAACCCATATGCTGCATTTAAATTCACAGGGTTTAACATACGGACCGATATGCTAATTTCATCTTTTAAGCTGCTAAGGAAGCAGCTCAATAGGCGAGAATCAGAGAGGCCTCGTAAGCGGTTAGACAGGGCCTCAAATTGGCCCATATAAGCAGCCACATTACTGGACTATTTCAGCTTTGTCAATGCCTCCATGGGATCACCGTAGGCCTTGGCTCCAAAGTGGAGAAGTAATAATCTAGAAGAAACTTCCCAATTGGGGCATAAGCCCCTATCTGTGGCATGTTGGAACCATACCAGGGCATCCCCTTCAATGTGGTAACCAGACATCAACAATTTTTGAGGCAGTGGTATTTGATGAAATTTGAAGTAATGGTTGGCTTTAAAAAGCCAAGCAACTGGATTGGACCATTGAAAATGAGGAAATTCCAGTTTGATGCCCCTAAGATTGATCCTTCTTGGGTCATGGTTTTCAAGCTCAAGCTGGAGCGGTGGTGGAGGTGGTGAAGGAGGATGTTGTTGTCAGTTGAAAAAGGTTTAGATCATATCTTTAATTTCTTGGACATCTGTTTTCAGTTCAAGGATATCGGCTTTCACAGTAATGAATTTTGATGGTGGTGGTCTACTTGTTGTTGTAATGCTTCTTGTTTTTGGTGTTTGGATTGGGTGTTTTCTGCCATAGTTGGTAATGGAATGGATCTGTCTAGGTAAGTTGCTGTGTTTGGGATTGACTATTATATTTTAGGTAGGATCTGGGTTGGGAGTGATGGTCTTTAGTACTGGTATTTTTGGGTAGAATTGGGTTGGACGTGATCTGTTTGGGTGGATTGGATAGGATCGATGGCTCTTAGTACCACTTGTTAGGACCCTGTTGTAAATGTTATTGTGAATTGATATGATGTTGTTGTGCAGATGGAATAAACAGGAAGTGAAATGGATTGCAAATGAATATTGTATGAAGAAGGAATGGAAATACACGGGAAGTGTTTGATAAAAAGCTCAGAAGAGCAGCTGATTCATAGCTACAGGTTCATCGAGGGACCCAACCTCTATTACAGAAAAGATCAACAACAAAATATTCCAGAATACCTCTCTCTACTACTCGACACCATTATATTTCAGAAATGTGCAACCAACCACTAATAGGCTAGAATATTTGTTAAAATGACCCAACAACACATAGGAAAATATAACAGCTATGAAAAAGCAACGTATTGGATGTTTTTAATCTCTAAAACGGTGCACTTAACATTTAAACTAAAACAACTTAATATAAACTAAACTGTGTCGTTTACTCCCATTGAGTGACCCACTTAACATCCAGCTTTAAACTCATCTTTTCATCATCATCTCTTTAACTCAGCAACTCTGAATAACATCGGTTCCAGATAGAAGTATAAAACACTTCAGTTATTTGAGACATCTAATTCTTCATTTCACTTCAAGCTTGTCTTTTACAAACAGCTCCTAGGTTTTCGTCAATCACATAACATAGGCCAAGAGGGAAGCAACAGTAAACTAATGGGCTGAGATCTTAAAGAAGCCATATAATCTTTTTTTAATCTTACTTCTATTTTCCATTTCTAGTTTAGTTCTTTATTGCCTTTACGTTTGGTTCTCTAGGTTTTGATATTGGGTTGTGTTTGTTTAGGAGGAAAGGAAATTGGAGGAGAAGAAAATAGAGGAAAAAAGCCAGAGGAGGAGAAGAAAGCAGAAGAGAAACAGTCTGAGAAGTTGGCGGAAGAAAATAAAGAGGAAAAGAAAGCGGAGGAAAGAAAGGATGGGAAGGAAGTGAAAGATCGATCTTAAACCCAAGCTCCTCAAGAAATCGTGCTTAGAGTCTACAAGTCTTTAGTTGATTGAAATGTTTGTGCTCCTGTTCTTGTTCGTGTGTGTTTGGGTTTTTGTTAGGGGTGGAGGAAGTTATAATCGACTGCAAGACTTCGAGTGTGGTAGTGAAAGGCTGAGGAAGAGAAGAAGTGCATGTTTGTAATTGGTGGGAAATATAGCTTATAATTTTAAGACTTATAACTTATAACTTAAATAATACACTCTATACTTCAAAAGTTGTTTACTGTTTGATAAACATGTATCTCAAATACTTTTATAGTTAGTTATATTAATTTTTTAAAAATATACAGTTATCTGTTAGAGTTTTTTTTATAAAAGTTTCAATTTGATGCTTTTTAAAAAAGTAGACTTTCAGATTTTTTAGGTGATTAAAGTATTTTTTATAAATTTACCAAATATATTATTTTTTTCTTTGAAATAGCTTTTAAAGAATTAAAAATACTTTTTAAGTTTTCAAAGTCAATCTCAAACAGGCAAGAAGCCTAAGGCGAAATAGCGTTTCAGCATTAATGAAAAAAACAAAAAAAAAATCCTCATCATGTGTGGAGAGTGGGGTGGTGAACAATAGTTGATCTATAGAAAAACTCTATTATTGTATTGAATTTATAAAGGAAGAATAACAACGAGGAGATAACCTATATCTCATTTATCTCATTTACAGCACCTGAAATACAATTTATCTAGTGTTAACAATTATACAAATTCCCAATGAGCTGTAGTGATTGTTATTAGGATCTATTACCTTTATCTTCTCATCAGTTTGTTTTGAATTTAAGAGTTATTATTGGACATGTTAGTTTAACTCTTTAATAAGAGATATTCTATTCTCAAGTCAAGCTGATGTGCTGAAGAACACATCATTCACATAATTTATATGATAAGATTTTATTTATAAGATTCAAATTTTAAATTTATCTTTTAAATTATATTATATTAAATAAATACTTTACTATGTATACTCTACAGATTATACACCGATTTTATAATAAAATATTTCCTCTAGCTGGTCATAAGGTTCTTGCCAACTAACTCCATCCTTTCCAAGTTGATAGAAATAATTAGTCAAAATGTGACATCTTAATATAAATTATCGAGACCTTTAAGAAAAAGAAAAAGTAGCGCCAACGATGACCGACTGGTGAAGCCGAAGGTGGTGTGTGCGGCAATCGTTTCATTATTAATACTGTAATGTTTGACAGTTGATTAGGGAGACATCCTTTATTAAATTATTCGGTAGGTGAAGCGGTGCGGGGGATACCCACTCAACTTTTTCAATTGGATCGGATCTAAGGTTCCCATTTTGAATTCTAAGTAGAAAACACTAAACAGTAGCAGACATGATTTATTTATTTATTTTTAATTATTTTGTTCCATTTCCAAAACCATTTTATTTCACCTCTTTTATCACGTACAGTACAGCAGATTTCTGCTGGCTAGTTTCCACAAGTATGCTAGTTTTTGGCAAGGGTTCGTTCAACCTCTGCAATGAAGAGAAATAACAAAAATAATATTAACAGTCATGAGTTATATAAGTGTCGTATATTTTCTTTTTAAAAAGATAAATATGAAATTTATATAAAAAAATTAATTTTTTAATAACGGATCATATTTTTTTTTACAAAAGTAGTGCATGAAAATTACACAATCTATAACTGTATATAACATTACTCTTTTATATGGTATATAATATTACTCTTTATATATATACTACTATTTTACTTTCATTCCACTTTATAAATATAAGAAAAATAATATTTACAGTATTAAGATGCGCAAATTCTGTAAACTCATTTATAAAAGATGGATAAACTTATGACTCACATGAAAAAATAATTTTTTAATAATAAATTTTATTTTTTCTTAAAATAAGTGTGTAAAGTTTGTACACCCTCAAACTATATCTATCGTTACACCAAATGCAAGTATCACGATAAAAATAAGTAATGCTATACTGTGTATGTACTGTATGTAAGGACAATGCTAGGGAGTCGAAAATGATGTTCCCATTGTACTGTAATTTTTTTTTTAAATTATTAGTTTTAAAAATATTTTCAAATAATAATTTCTTTAATCATTGAAATAAAAGACAGAATGATCATATTGGGGCATCACTTTCGGTCCCCCTATCATTTTCCTTTTATTTAAATCATTTTGAGTTTTGTTAATTGTCCCATATTTAATGTATTATTTACAAGAATAATGATACATATAATTACTTTTACGTACTTTTTATATATTCTATTAATATGATTAGTTGCGTTAATTTATTTTAATACGCAACTAATCTTAAGAGTGAAGTGTACAAAAAAAATATATAAAAATGATTACAAGTAAAATTTTTGTATTTGCAATGTATTCATTACTTGTATAAATTTTTATAATGGTTTTCATTTTTATATTGAAATTGTTAATAACTTTCCTATACAAGACTATTTGCGGCAAGTAAAACTCATCGCTAATACGTATCCTTCTGCGCACATATTTGCGATAAAAAATCTCCTCAAATAGTCAAATGTGTTACATGTTAGGCTAAATACAATTTGTAGCAAAACCTTTTTCGGCAATTAAACAATCGCCACAAAATATAAATCAATTGCTATTCTATGTAACTACATATTTGTTATAAGAAAAAAAAAAAAATAGATATAGTGTATAGGTTATGGGATGATAAATAGAATTATTCATTTCTAAGATGCTATTTTTTTTTTTTCGATATTGGGAGATTTGGGGAGGGGAATCGAACTCAGGATCTCACTTATGGAGACTGGGTTATTTCTAAGACCCTATTTAGTGACACATAGGATCAATGTGAAAGTTATAAACTAGTTAGGAGACATAATAATATTTTTTATACGTGAAACCACAATTTTAAAAAAAAAAAATTCCTGATATTGAGATCAATTAAAATATGAGTAAATGCTACTTATCATCTTAATTCTCATTATCTTATCAATATCTCATGATGTGACGTACATTAAATGATTAAAAATTATTTATTATATTTTATTTATAAACTTACCATCTAATATAATATCATGAGATGGTAAGAGAATAATGAGAAAATAAATAATGAATAGATTTACTAAGTATCATGTTAAAATATATATGATGGGTCATTCAATTACTAAGTTCCATACGTTATTTTCCTGTAAATAACTCAGGTGCAATAAATTATTATAAATGCATGTACACAAGAATTCTATAGAGGAGTATTTTTCAGCCGTTTATAAAGAGAAAACGGTGAATAATATTATTAATTAACGCTCAGCCTAATCAACGCTCTTTATGATCTTCTCGTCAGTTGTCTCTTGATCACCATATTACATCTATTTTCCGAATAATTACATAACAACATCACACATTCAATCTCCCAATAAATATTAAAGAGTAATTTAGTCGTGGAATACGTGAGTACCGTATAATTATTTTAAAAAAAAATTATAATTTATTCTTAAAAAATTAATTTTTTTTATATAAATCTCATAATTATTTACTTTTTTAAACACATTGTTCGATGATTGTGTACTTTATAATTACAAATATTATTTTTTAATAATAAATGATATAATAATTCATTTCCAACTAGTCCGGTACTTGAGACACACATGAATATTGATACGCATAGAGAGAGAGAGAGAGAGCCATTTCTTATATTTATTCTAAATATACGCTAAATTTTGCATGGTTTACTTTATTTGTTTAATTCTTTTTCGTTTTTTTTCTTAAAAGTTTGAGATATTGATCCACCAAAAAAAACTTAGCACCCTTTTATAAAAAAGAAAGGTACTTTTTTTTAAGGATTTTTGTTTGTTTATATTTTAGTATTGTGTTTATATATATATATATATATATATATATATATATATATATATATATATATTTTAAAAAAATACATAAAAAAATGTTGAAAAAAAAAAGAAAAAAAAAATTACACCGACAATTGCATCACCCTTTCATAAATAGCGGCCTATTTCATAGCTTGCCAATCCTATATTTTGACTTTATAGTTGGAAATAGTTATGAAGGTAGATAATTAACTAGGAATACTACTTTTTAAGGGACCATTAAATAATAAGATTTAAAAAAAATTAATTGCTATTTTAATAATAAAATGGGTAAAATATTACTTAAAAATAAAAAAAAGTCCACTGGCCTTGTGGCCCTCATGCCAATCCTAGCTAGGCATTAACGAGGAGAGGTAATTGATTATTAAAATAAAAATTTTATGTTCAATCACTTTTACATATTTATTGTACACTCTATTAATGTAATTAATTGTAACTTTCATTTAATATAAAATAACTATTTTAACAAATTATTCTACTAGCAAGAAATTAAAAAATTACAAGATTACAAGATCTATATACAGTACCAATGGCGTGAAAGAGGAGGTCTTGAGAGCATTAGTATTGGACTCATCAACTTCATCTTTAAAATTTGATGAAAAGTATAAATTTTTCATAACTCCAAAACCTCAATATCTATAATTCCACATTGAATTAGTCATTAGATTCATCAAAATAATAATATAATATTATTTTTTTAATAATAATATTTTTAATTTTTTTTCTTCATATTTTATAATTATACTAACCATATGGACATTAATAGTTTGATTTAATACTTAAATAATTGATTCCCAACTAATTTAGAATAAAATAAAATAAAACCATTGCCTATTAAAATTAAAATAAAATATTAGTTTGAATGTTGAATAGTAGACCTTCAAATTTGAAGAAAGAGTAATATTTACTGTAGCTCAAAGCTTCCCAAATGCTCATTTGATGAATCCAATGTAGGTTCATTTTAAGTAAATTCATCAAAATTTAGAGATGCATTGACTTTTGATGAAGCCAATGCTAGTGCTCTGATCAAAGACTTGACAACGGATACATGGGTGGAAAATTCAAAAATTAATTTTTCAAGCCAAAAGAATCTTGTTTTCATGTTCATATATAAGAACTGCCTTCGATTCACCTCAAAGGTGCGGACTGAAAACTGAAGGCAGGAAAGGGCTCAAGGAGAGACGCGCTTGCCTCTCCCTTTTTAGTGAAATCAAGTATGCAAGTAGATGCAAAAAATTTGTGTGTATTTATTGAATAAATGATATTTTATTCAATGTTCTTCGTTTATACAATATTATAATGTTCTGTGTGTGTTATACGTAAGGACTTGGCTTATCTTTATTAGAAATTTCCCTTCAAAAAATAGGTGGATAAGATGCATGGCAAGATACGAGAAAAGTTTACTTATTTTCTCACTATAATTCATCAATTTTATCCATTTACAGTGACGTTTTACTCTTATTTATTTCAAAATTATTTAATTTTTCAATGATCTTGCTGTGTAAGACCTTTGGGAAAACTAAAGATCTAGAATTGAACTAAATATATATATATATATATTAAAATAACTTGACATAATACATTATATTGTAATTAAAATTATTTTTATTATAAATTAAATTTAACATATTACATAAATTCACGTTAATTTATAAATTTAATTTTATAAAATCTTTTTACAATACTTTTAGTACTTTTAACCTATAAAATCAATATCTCTTCGGTTCCACGATCTTGATTTTGGTGGGCACATGGCCCTATATTTTGTTAAAGAGTTTTATTACTTATTATCTCTACACATCACACACCATACCTATTTTTATTTTTTTTAAAACTTTTATGCCACCACCGGTGCTTCTTGGAAAGTACACAGCAGTATGTATATACATAATTGATTGGGAGCTTTTGTAAAAGAGATTGATAATTAATGCATTCATGTGAAGAAGACTGCAGTTCCTTTGTTCCAGTCTTTCTTTCTTTTCTTTTTATAATTTTTTGATTATAAATTACTTTATTATTATTATTATTATCATATGCAAGTACGTCCATACAATATTTACATGCCCAATTGCCTAACAACCCATCTCATTTATATATGTTGTTATTGGATGACACTATTTAAGGAGGAACCAGAGGCGCAAGGAACTCACAAATCCAAACGCACGCAGTACTGTTAGAGAAAGACAGATATATAGAAAGCTGAATTCGTTTTGATAAAATCTGATAATAGAAATTGCTGGGGAATATGTCGAAGCTGAGCGACTCAAAGGTCATAACATGCAAAGGTATCCTATTTTTAATATTTCACTTTTACATGTGCAGACGTTGCACAAGAGAAGATCATTATATTATACATGGGTATAATAATTTATCTCATAATATTATATTTTTTTATTTTTCGAAAGCTGTGGTGTGTTGGGGAATTGGGGAAGCGTTGAAGTTGGAAGAGATAAAAATAGAGCCTCCAAAATCAACTGAAGTTCGCGTCAAGATCCTGTATGCCAGTGTTTGTCACACAGACTTGTTATACACCGAGGGCTTTCCAGCTGTGAGTATCCTTGCCTTAATAGTTCTTAGTTTTTTAACCTTTTCCATGCATTGGGCTAGAGCTAGGTTTTGACATTTTTTCTTCTTGTTCTGCAGCCTGCTTTCCCTCGAGTTTTAGGACATGAAGGTGTCGGGTAAGCTCTCTGGCCTAGTTTGTAACTGTCTCCATATTCTCCAGTACTTGCGTCAAAGTACTACTGATTGTAGAAACGATCGACCTTTGATCATCTTGTAATATTTTCGTTTTTTAATAGGAAAAAGTCATTGCACAGTGTTAGCTATTTTCATTAATTATGCCATCTTTATTCCAGAAATAAAATTATATACAGTTTTAGGATGTATCATGCACGCAATTTTACTAAATTAATTTTTTTCATGTGAATCCCAAAAGTCTCCGCTTTGTGTGCCAATATAAAAAGAAAGTTTGCACATTAATAGATTTATACTAAATAGCTCATCCCATGTTAAAAATAAACTATATATATGTGATCGCAGTATGGTAGAGAGTGTGGGTGAGGAAGTAACTGTTGAGTTTTGGCTTGATTTCCTGCTGAAAATGTATGTTTTGGGGCTTGGCTTGACTGTTGCTTGACCCTGGCTTGACGCTGGCTCGACTGTGGCTCGACCCTGGCTCAAGCTAAGGTTGGCTCGACCCTCCGCTCGACAGTCCGCTCGAGCGAACTCATCCAGAGAGTTCCACTCGACCTCCGCTCGACAGTCCGCTCGAGCGAACTCTTCCCGAGAGTTCCGCTCGACTTCCGCTCGACTGTCCGCTCGAGCAAATTCTTCCAGAGAGTTTCGCTCGACCTCCGCTCGACTGTCCGCTCGAGCGAATAATGCAACCCTAACGTGCGCTCGACAGTTCGCTCGACGTCCGCTCGAGCGAATGTTCTGAATCAGCGCCTCAGCTATAAATACATCATTTTCTTTTCATTTTGAAGAGCCCTTCAATAGCCAAGTTTGAGAGAGTTTTGAGAATCCTTTTGTATACAATCCTAAGAGTCCATTGGGTGTATTGGGGCTTTAGGATTAAGGATTTTTGTGTTCAATACTCTTGTACTCCATCTTTTGTTCATAGTGAATTTGTTGAAACCGACCCCAACAGTGGACGTAAGCTCACATTGAGCTGAACCACTTAAATCTTGGTGTTCTTTGTGTGCTTGCTGTTTTTTTTTTGTTGCTTCCGCTATTATTTACTTCAACTTAGCCTTTGTTTGTTCGGTCCATTCCCAACAGTAACAGATGTCAAAGTAGGAGATTTTGTCATTCCAACCTACGTTGCCCAGTGCCAAGACTGTGAGAATTGTGTGTCAGGAAAGACAAATTTGTGCCTAAAATACCCAATACCCTTGAGTGGTCTTATGACTGATGGCACTTCGAGAATGTCTGCAAGAGGCCAGAGGTTGTACCACAACTTTTCTTGCTCTACATGGTCTGAGTACATGGTTGTTGATGATATCTACGTCCTCAAGATTGATCCTAGCATAATTGATCTACCTCATGCTAGTTTTCTCACCTGTGGATTTTCAACTGGATTTGGAGCTGCTTGGAAGGAAGCTGGGGTTGAACAAGGATCGAGTGTTGCTGTTCTTGGTCTTGGTGCTGTTGGATTAGGGGTATGTATGAATGTTGCTTTTATTGCTGATTAATTATCAGCATCCTGCATGCAATTTAGGGGGTTCGTGTGAGGGTTATTTGGGTTCAACGCATACATCATGAATTAACCTTAATTAAACAAGATTCAACTTGAGATTATTTAATTATATATATATATATATGGGTTGCTGGGTTTGTCTTTCCTCTCGTCCTTCCTCTTTTTAAGTTGTAGTTGTTGAACCTTCTTGCATGTGTTTTTATTTTAATTCTTAATATTTGTAATCATGATCCAAGGAAGTTGGAAATTGGTCATCTTCCTTGTAAAATATTGCAGGCCGTAGAGGGAGCCAGGAAACAAGGGGCAGCAAGGATAATTGGCATCGACAAGAATGAGAGGAATCGTATAAAAGGAAAAGCTTTTGGAATGACTGACTTTGTAAACCCTGATAAATATGATCATAAATCTATTTCCCAGCTGGTCAAAGAATTGACTGATGGAACTGGTGTGGATTATTGCTTTGAGTGCACTGGGGCCCCACCCTTCATCAATGAATCTCTCCTTGCCATAAAAATGGTATATGCATGTCTGTATATTATTATGACAAAGGGTAGATACCGTTGGGATTGTATAAGTGTGTGTAATTATTTTAAAAAATAAAAAATAAATATAAAATTTATCATTTATGTGAAAAAATTAATTTTTTAATAATAGATTTTATTCATTTTTAAAACGACTGTATGGTACTTGTGCACTCTACAATTATATGTAGTATTACTCTAATATGATATTCTTATAATTTTTTTATAATTTGGTATTAAATTAAAGATAATTATGTAAAATGATATTACTTATATATATTTTTTTATAAAAATATCTCTCATTTAGCCGGGTTGTATATATAACAATTGTCAAAAAGAGTTTTTTTTTTGGGTAAAAAATAAAAATAAAAAGAATTGTAATTGTATCATTTTCATACATGTTATAAGTGTTAATTAATTTTATAAATTTGTTAATCAAAATAATTAATTTTTAACTTTGGTAAAATTGGTGGTCATGATAAGGTAAAAGGACAAGCAATGGTAATTGATGAAGGAAATCAACCAACAGTGGAGATCAGTTCCCAGCTCCTATTGCTTGGTGGAACGTTGAAGGGTTCCGTTTTTGGCCGGAGTGCTCAAAGCCAAAACTGACCTACCTGTTATAATCGACAAATGCAAAAATAAGGTGAGATTTTATTTAAAGAAATTGCTATAAATATATATTATTTTTCTTATAAAATTTAGGTCGAATTTTGGTATGAATAATCATATATATACTACTATTTCACAAACAATTTAATAACTAACCAATGTGATAATGCCACTTAATAAAATATATTATGATTTTCCTACGTGCATTCTGAATTTTGAACTGTGTGAAGATTGTATATGTAACATTATTCTTTTGGTATTGATTAATGTTGAGAACGATAAGATGAAAAAGTAGAGCAAAAATTAAATCAATCATACATGTACACAATATTTAAGTGATTTAGGAACGTGTCTATGTTTATAAAGCTACAAAGAATTTTATTTTCTTGAAAGTCGAACACAATGCCACAGTACAATGAGTAGCCGTACAAATACAATATATATATATATGTATATGTGTTGGGCGGGGGGAACCCCAATTCAACTTGGGCCTATGAGCATGCGTTTCATGACTCAAGCTTCATTGAAAATTTACTTAAAAATTATAACGAATTCTTATCGGATTAGATCATTAAATCTGGCCACAATTAAACAGAACCAGGCTCACACCAAAAACCCAGCAATCAATATAGCAGCTAGTACTGATCATGTACGTAAGATTGGGTTACTTTTCATCATCTTCATACTTTGGTAGCAATAAGGCACTGATTAATGCTTTCAAATTTGAAATTCCCTTATTCTATTGGATATGAAATGTGTTAAAATTAAACCACATATAATATTAATCGTGCTGATGAATTCTAACAAGATCTCATGAATCAATGCTGCTTTACTCCCATCGTCAGGAAATCCAACTTGGTGAACTTTTGAGTCACGAACTTTTCTTGACTTAAAAGTAGTTCAACTTCCTCTAGGTACATCTTTCTCTTTAAAAAACAAAAAAAAAAAAAAAAAAAAAAAAAATGCATTCACATCAATCCTTGTCCAACTTGCGAAAAAAAGAAAAAGAAAAGACAGATGCATTCACATCAATCATTGTCCAACTTGCAGGCATAATTGCTTGCCCAACTTGCGGCCAATATCCTTTTCTTACATGATAATGTCTGCAAAATGATCGTACTTCACTTACTATATGCGTTGTTAAGTGGAATATTTACAGAAGCAAACAATCAATTAATCCTCCAAATTCCATTGATAGTTTGGATTGTTAACTAGCTAGGCAATGTCCAAGAGCGACTCTCTGGTCATAACATGCAAAGGTATATATATACACATAATTAGCCCTATAATATTTATCTTTTAATTGTGGAGTTGCAGATGATCTACTACATATATATAGTTCAATCACTCAGTTTCTTTGATCTTTTCGCCATTTCAAGTCGGTACTCTCTCTCTCTCTCTCTCTCTCTCTCTCTCTCTCATACTATATATATAATTCATGTCAATTGGTGGTGCATGGCAGCCGTGGTGTGTTGGGGGATGGGGGAGCCGGTGAAGGTGGAAGAGATACAAGTAGAGCCACCAAAATCATGTGAAGCACGCATCAAAACCTTGTATGCTAGTGTGTGTCACACCGACATCTTATTAACAAATGGCTTCCCAATCGTTAGTATTCTTTCTTCCTTGTTGTGTTCGTGTGTCCTGTTTGTAATATGTACTTTTTTCCTTTGGGAAAGACGATTTGATATCATTCCTTGTTGTTCTACAGCCTGCTTTCCCTCGAGTTTTAGGACATGAAGGTGTTGGGTAAACTTCTTTTTTCAACTCTCTTTAATTCCTTGAAATTCTCTGCACTGTTTGAAGCTAGATGTTTTTGCTTCGGGAGTCGGTCACATTTTCGTAATTATGAGCGAGCAAAGTTTGCAATAATATTGAGGTTGGATGCCTTACAAAATATTGTGAAGTAAACTATGTGATTGCAGTGTAATAGAGAGTGTGGGTGAGGAAGTAACAGATCTTAAAGAAGGAGATCTTGTCATTCCAACCTTCCTTGGGGAGTGCCAAGACTGTGAGAATTGTTTATCAGGAAAGACCAACTTGTGCCTTAAATACCCAGTACCCTTCAGTGGGCTTATGCCTGATGGCACTTCAAGAATGTCTGCAAGAGGCCAGATGCTGTATCACTCCTTTTCTTGCTCTACATGGTCTGAGTACTTGGTTGTTGATGCTAATTACATCCTCAAGCTTGATCCAAGCATAAATCTACCTCATGCTAGTTTTCTCATGTGGATTTTCAACTGGATTTGGGGCTGCTTGGAAGGAAGTTGGGGTTGAAAAAGGATCAAGTGTTGCTGTTCTTGGTCTTGGTGCTGTTGGATTAGGGGTATGAATATGCCTTTAGCTTTTATTGCTGGTAGTTGTGTTCCTATTGAATTTGCAGCATGTCCCTGCTTGACAACAAAAAGATGACAGTTTTTATTCTACTTTATAAGTCTAGTACCCATTTTTATATTAGTTTCTACCGTTTGTGATTCAAGATAAATCAAGAAACTTTTAAAAATGAGACCATTTGTTTTTCCTGTCATGGAAATTGCAGGCAATAGAAGGGGCCAGAATGCAAGGGGCAGCAAAGATAATTGGCATTGACAAAAATGAGAGAAAAAGAACAAAAGGAGAAGCTTTTGGAATGACTGACTTTATAAACCCTGAAAGACATGGCCTTAAATCTGTTTCTGAGCTAGTTAAAGAATTAACAGGTGGAATGGGTGTGGATTATTGCTTTGAATGCACAGGGGTTGCACCCTTGGTCAATGAAGCTCTCCAAGCAACAAAAATGGTACTTTTACCGATTCAAATATAAGTTAATTTCAAGTTATTTATTAATAATTTGTAATCTTTTGTTGGTGGTGATAAGGGAAAAGGTCAAACAATAGTAATTGGAGAAGGAAATCATGCAACTGTGGAGATCAATTTCCTTTCCCTAGTGTTTGGTGGAAATTTGAAGGGTTCTATTTTTGGTGGGCTCAGAGCCAAAACTGACCTTCCTATTATAATCGACAAATGCAAAAATAAGGTGAATTATTATGAATAAAAGAACCATCTACACTTGCAAACGTACATTGTTTTTTATGTCTCTTATATGTCTGATCTTAGCATCCGATATAGCAACATGCATCTTAGTTAAAACATGTCGTCTCATGAATCGACCAATTGTTATTGCCAGTTGGCCAGAAGCATTGTTTTACTTTATCTAGTACATGTTTGCTTTAGCATCTAATATAGCAGCATGCATGATCTTATTTGAGCTTCTTATTCAAGTCATGTCATGTTGTTTTGTTTTGTAGGGACAACATCATGTTCCATATAGTGTAAAATTACCATAATTAACCAACATTTATCAATCATGTTGAGTTTTCATAACTTTTTGAAATATTGTTATATTCTCTTCCACAGGAAATCCAACTTGATGAGCTTTTGACTCACGAAATTAGATTGGAAGATATAGATAAAGCATTTGAGCAACTGAAACAGCCTGATTGTGTGAAGGTTCTTATCAAGCTGTGTGATTGATCCTAACTAGCCTTTGCTTGTACAAGGGTTAATATGATAATTAATGAATTGTATAATATAAGTAAGATTTTCCTTTTTAATTGCTGGTAGCAATCAAGTTACAATAACATATTAGTTATGTTCATGATCGTTGTTGAACGTTGGGTTATCACACACAAACCAATGATAATCTATGTTAAGATATAAAATAAATAATAAAATCTACATCTTTCCATCAGTTTAAACTTTTGGGACAAGTGATGATTTCACGTGGTATTAGAACATGCACAAAAATCTTGAGTTTGAACCCTAACGGCCAATGGCCAATAAGCCACCTGAAACTTTTGAAAAGAAAAAGTAGATTTGCAATAAATTTTGGATCAATGAGACTACAGCTTAACAATTTTAACAGGGAGAAATTAGAATTGTTCTCTCTCTTATTTTGACACCATACAATCAGATATTGCTGAGTACAATTGTTTGAAAGAGAGGCTTGCAAGAGTGAGAAAGAGTTGCATCTTAGAATGAGAAGGAAATTCTTCTCTTCTGCCAGGATTCTTGCCCGCATGTCCTGCCGACCCATTTAATGCGATTACCCCACTCCTGATGCGATCCGGACCAGGCTGGGCTAACTTTAGATTTCTCAGGTGGGTGCCGGGCCCTTGGTGGAAAAACACCCTTCCCAATATATTAGAATTAAGTCTGGTTTTGAACCGTGAGAATTTCATTCATTCTATATATATATATATATATATAATATTATAATGTTCTTCACGTAAGGATTTGACATATCTTCATTGAATGTTTTTTCTATTAGAATTTCCCTCTTAAAAAAATAGGTAGATAAGATGGACGGCAAGATTCGAGAAATGTATGGTACTAATTTTCTCACTATAATTAATCAATTCTGTCCATTTTCAGTGACATTTTAATTTTATTTATTTCAAAATAATTAGGCCACATCTTTTGTTAAATTTCCTGGAAAGTTCGCAACACTGAACAATGCATACATATAATTGATAGGGAGCTTTTGTAACAGAGCGAGATAAATGAAATGTGAAGAAGACCGTACTTTCAGTCTTTGTCTTTTATTATTATTATTATTAAAAAAGAGTGGTTGGTTTTCAACCGTGAGAATTTCAATCATTCTGTTTGTTTATATATAATATTATATATAATTTTCTTCGTGTGCCACGTAAGGATTTGACTTATCTTCATTAAATTTTTTTTATTAGAAATTCCGTCTTAAAAGAAGGGAGGATAAGATGCATTTATGGGAAAAGATACGGAAATAAAAATTGTATTAGTATTTATTTTTATGCATTTTATTAATAAGATTAGTTATATTTTTAAAAAAATAATACAGTGTCATATCAATAAAATACATAAAATATATATATATATATATATATATAAATGATTGTATATAACATTATTAGAAAAGAAAAGTATATTTATTTTTTCACTATAATTAACCAATTTTATCCCTTTTTTCTTTTTTTTTTTTTACAAAGTGATTCAGTTTTTCAATGGCCTTACTTTTAGACCAGAAAATTAAATGTTTTTCCTACGTATTTTTAAAACTCGACTCGACCTAAAAATTTGGGATTGAACCATATAAATATATATATATATATATTGAAAACTGCTTTATAAAATATTTTTTAAAATAAATTTATAAATTATCGTGATTTAATTTGATATATTATATTATAAAATAAATCTAATATATTATAAAATAAATCTAATATATTACATAAAACTATAATAATTTATAAATTTTCTTTATCTACTTTTCTTTTAAGCTATAAATTATACCTTTCGTGTCTGTCTCATTTATGTTGTTATTTGATAGAAGTGGAGACGGCTCCGTTTGCTAGCCAACTCAGTCAAACTCAATTTAATTTATCTTATCTAATTAATATAATTTTTTTAACTTTTAACATAAAATATAATAAATAATTCAATTTTTTCAAATCTCAATTTAACTTTTTTAAATTCTAAAATAATAATAATATTAAAAAATACTATTTTAAACTTTCATCTCAACTCAACTCAACTTATCTCAACTCAATATCCAAACCGGACATTGAAAGGAAAGAGCTGCAGAAGATGAGGATTGACCGAAGCTTCAAATGAGAAAGGAAGGCCACGGAGCTTCAGGATGAATTGGTTTGGTTTTTTGTCTTTTTATTTTTATTTTTGGGTAAAGCCTCTTTGCCGTTTGGGTGATACCGTTTAAGTGTACTGTTTAAGAAAACAAATATTTTTTTAATTTTTATTTAATGATTAAGAAAATAATTTTAAGTGTATTGATATAATTTTTTTTTATATTTAATGATTAAGAAATTGATTAAAATTTATAAAAAAATAAAAATAAAAAATTTGCACCGGACAGAAAGGGTGAGGTGGCAGAGTAGTCCCCACCCTTTATTTTTTATTTTATCACTTATCCACTTGGCGCTACTGCGTGTGTTGCCAACTTAAGCGGTACGTTTGGGCAGTAAGATACTAGGGGCCGAGTAACATTTTTCACGTTTGAAATGTAAGAAATAAAGTGGTATAAATTAAAAAAAAATAAGAACATTTTTTATATTTGAAACCAAAATCTTAGAAAGAAAAGATATTTTATTTATATTTATTCTAAATATACACTAAAAATTGCATGATTTACTTTATTAATTGTCTAATTCTCTTTCATTTTAATTTTTAAAATTAAAAAAAAACAATTTGAGAGATATTGATAAAAAAATTTGCACCCTTTTCCATAAATAGCCTGTCTCATAGCTTGCCGCCCTCCTACCTATATTTTGACTTTTAGTTAGAAATAGTTATGAAGTTAGGATAAATCTACATTGCCGCTCTATCGAAGGTAGGGTAAATGGTAAGAAATACTGTTTTAGTTGATTGTTCATTTTTTTTTAATAATTAAGAAAGTGATTTTAAGTATATTAGTATATTTTTTTTAATTTTTAAAAATATTAAAAAATAAAAAAAATAAAATAAAAATTTAAAAATATGCTAGAGTTAAGAGTAGCACTGCTTTATAAAATTATTAGAGAAATATCAACTAAGAATAGTTTTTAAGGGACCATTAAATAATAATATATTAAAATATATATATGAAAATTAAATGCCATTTTAATGATAAAATGGGTAAAATATTACTAAAAAAAAAAAAAGTCCACCGGCCCTGTGGTCCTCATGCCAATCCTAGCTAGGCATTAAAATTATTATTATTAGTTTCCAAGCTAGCAAGAAGACAATCAGTACCAATGGCGTGAAAATTGAGGAGGCCTTGATTAAAGACTTGACGATGGATTAGTTGGAAAATTCAAAATTTCGTTTTTCAAGCCAAAAGACTTGACTTATCTTTATTAGATATTCCCTTCTATAAAAGGAAAATGATTAGATAAGTATTCATTTATAATTTTTCTACAACTTTTTAAAAAAATATTATTTTAGTAATAAATTATTATTAAATTGTAAGGTCATCATCTCTCAAAAATAGGTAGATGAGATGCATGGGAAGTTACGACAAAAGTATACTTATTTTTATTATAATTAACTAATTTTGTCAATTTTTTTAACTTTTATTTATTTCAAAAGTGATTTAGGACTGATTTGAATACTTAAACTTAAATTATTTCATATAATCATTATAATTTTTATATAAAATATAATAAATAATTTTATTTTTTAAATCTTAAAACAAAATTAATATTATAATAATATTTTATTTAACTTTTAATAAAATATATATCATCTAATCTCATCTACTATATACTATATATCAGGCCTAATTTCAATGACCTTAGATGTAGACCAGAATATCCAACATTTTTTATACCAACTTCACCTAAAGATTTGGGCTTGAACCAAATATATATATGTTGAAAACTGCTTTTTAAAACATTTTATAAATAAATTTATAAATTATAGTGACTTCACATCACATATTAATTTATAAAATAAATATAACCTATCACATACAATTACAATAATTTATAAATTGAAATTTGTTCTTTATCTACTTTTCTTTTAAGCTATAAATCATCCCTTCGGTAACCCAACTCATTTATGTTGTTATTGGATGATATACTAATTAAGGATCAGGAACCAGAGGCGCAAGGAACTCAACTCCAAACGCACGCAGTGCCAGTGATAGAGAAAGACAGATATATATAGAAAGCAGAATTCTTTTTTATAAAATTTGATATCAATTGCCGGAGAAGATGTCGAAGCTGATCGACTCAAAGGTCATAACATGCAAAGGTATGCCCCTGTTTTTATTTCACTTTTACATATGCAGTTGCAGAAGAGAAGATCATTATGTTATACATGAGTATAATAATTTATCTCATAATATTATATTTTTTTTATTTTTTATTTTTCGAAAGCTGTGGTGTCTTGGGGAATTGGAGAAGCGTTGAAGGTGGAAGAGATAGAAATAGATCCTCCAAAATCATCTGAAGTTCGCGTCAAAATCCTGTATGCCAGTGTTTGTCACACAGACTTGTTATACACCAAGGGCTTTCCAGCTGTGAGTATCCTTCCCTTAATAATTCTGGGTGTGTTTTTTTTTTTTTTGACCTTTTCCATGCATTGGGCTAGAGGGTTTGACATTTTTCCTTCTTGTTCTGCAGCCTTCTTTCCCTCGAGTTTTAGGACATGAAGGTGTCGGGTAAGCTCTCCTAATCTGTAACTGTCTCCACCTTTTCCAGTACTTGCGTCGAAGTAGTACTACTGATTGTAGAAACGATCGACCTTTGATCGTCTTGTAATATTTTCGTTTTTTAGTAGGAAAAGTCATTGCACAGTGTTAGCTAGTTCGAATTATGCTAGTTCTATATTAGAAGTAAAGTTAGATACAAGCTTAGAGTGCGTGAGTCTCACACGGTCTTTTTGAAGTAGATCGGTTCACTATATAAAAATAAATTGATTTTTTTTTCACGTGAATCTCAAATGTCGTGCCACAAGATTGTACAAATAATTTTCCCCTTGCAAATTAGTAGATTTATACTAAATAGCTCACCCCTTACTAAAAGTAAAGTGAACTATGTGATTGCAGTGTGGTAGAGAGTGTGGGTGAGGAAGTAACAGATGTCAAAGCAGGAGATTTTATCATTCCAACTTACATGGCCCAGTGCCAAGACTGTGAGTATTGTGTGTCGGGAAAGACGAACTTGTGCCTAAAATACCCAGTACCCTTGAGTGGTCTTATGCCTGATGGCACTTCGAGAATGTCTGTGAGAGGCCAGAGGCTGTACCAAGCCTTTTCTTGCTCTACGTGGTCGCAGTACATGGTTGTTGATGCTATCTACGTCCTCAAGATTGATCCCAGCATAATTGATCTGCCTCATGCTAGTTTTCTCTCCTGTGGATTTTCAACTGGATTTGGGGCCGCTTGGAAGGATGCTGGGGTTGAAAAAGGATCGAGTGTTGCTGTTCTTGGTCTTGGTGCTGTTGGATTAGGGGTATGTATAATTTTGCTTTTCGTGCTGATTAATTATCAGCAGTACGTACCCTGCATGCAATTTAGGAACATCTTCAAATCTAATATGTCGTGCAATACAAAAGTCAAAAGATCATTAACGATTTATAGATTTTCACTTTTCTACAATTGCAAGTTTTTAGAACTAACTCAATTCTTGTGGTGGATAGATGAGATATTTATGCCATTTTATAATTCAAGCAATCATGAGGCTATGCTGAATAAAACTATGTTTAATAAAAAAAATGATGCATTAAATAAACTGATCAGTCGGGTCAACCCGCAGGTTACTTGGATTAATAAAAAAAAAAATGAGCAGATTAATAATAGGGTCAACCGGGTTCGTGTCAGAATGAATCGAGTCAGATAAAGCTAGGCCCTAATCCTATTATTCCGTGTCGAGTTCATGTAAGATTCGCAGGTTGTGTAAAACAATTGACAGTCCTAACATGCATGGCATCTACAATAATATTGTTTTTCATGGTACTTACCCTGTGACTGTAGTTATAAACAAGCTAGCTCATGATCAATATTGAAACAAGCTATAATTCATACTACATTACTTTTTCCTGTTTTGTTCATAATTTACCATTTAACCTAAGACAAATTAATCTCATAGATTTGTGCATTCTCTCTTCTGTATTGTAACGAATAGGAGCTGTCTTGTATAAGCGATTTCTTATACAAGACAATATTCATCTTGAACCAGCATGCATATGCATGCTGGGTTAGTCTTAATTCCTCTCGTTCGATGACGATCTTCCTCTATTTGGGCTGTAGTAGTACTCGTTAAAGTTTTTAGAATGCAAAAAAAGAAAAACCTTCTTACATGTGTAATCACGATCAAGGAAGTTGGAAATTGGTTATCATCCTTGTAAAATATTGCAGGTCATAGAGGGAGCACGAAAACAAGGGGCCGTAAGGATAATTGGCGTTGACAAGAATGAGAAGAAACGTAAAAAAGGAGAAGCATTTGGAATGACTCACTTTATAAACTCTGATGATAAAAATGATGAGAAATCTATTTCCCAGCAGGTCAAAGAATTGACAGGTGGACTTGGTGTGGATTATTGTTTTGAGTGCACAGGAGCCTCACCCTTGCTCAATCAAGCTCTCCTTGCCACAAAATTGGTATATGTCTATATATTATATATGTATACATGTTACAAATGCTAATTAATTTTATAATTTTTAAATCAAATTAAATAATTCATTTTCTAACTTTGGTAATATTGGTGGTCATAAGGGAAAAGGGGAAGCAATAATAATTGGTGCTGGAAATCATCCAACAGTGGAGATCAGCTCCCTACCCTTATTGCTTGGTGGAACCTTGAGGGGTTCCGTTTTTGGAGGGCTCAAGGCCCAAACTGACCTACCTGTTCTAATCGACAAATGCAAAAATAAGGTGAGTTTTTTATTTAAAGAAATTTCTATAAATACATATATTATTTTTCTTATAAAATTTATGTCGAGTTTCAGTGTGAATAATCATATATATAAAACTATTTATTTCACAAGCATTTAATAACTAACCAATGTGATATTGCCATTTCATAAAGTATATTAATATTTTTATACTTGTATTCTGAATTTGGAATTGTGTAAAGATTGTATATGTGGTCCCATTATTCTTTTTGTACTGATCAATCATGTTGATCAGAACAATAAGAAAAACAAGTACAGCAAAAATGAAATCAATCACACACAAACACAAGATTTATATGGTTCAACAACGTAGTAATGTCTACAAAGCTGCAAAATATTGTATTATCTTGAAAGTCGAATACATAGTACGGCAATACACTGAACGGCTGTACAAAAATACAGTGTGTGTATGGCAAAACCCACCTACGGTCCATCACCCGAGCCTCGTTGAAAATCTACTAAAAAACCATCAAAAATTCTTGATAGGTCAGATCATCAAATCTGGCCGCCATAAAACAGGCCCACACAAAATACCCAACAACCATTAATATGGCAGCTAGTCATGTACGTTAGTAAGAGTGGGTTACTTTTTAACATCTTCAAACTTTCGTAGCAATAAGCAGTACTGATTTATGGTTTCAAATTTGAAATTTCCTTATTCTATTGGGTATGAAATGTGTTAAACAACAATATATATTAATTGTGCTGATGAATTCTGACAACATCTGAATCAATGCTGCTTTGTTCTATATATTCGATCGATCGGCAGGAAATCCAACTTGGTGAACTTTTGAGTCACGAAATTTCACTGGAAGATGCTGATAAAGTATTTGACCTAATGAAGCATCCGGACTGTGTGAAGATTCTTATCAAGCTTTGAGTGATCCTGTCTGTCAATATTAACGTTCCAGATGCATGTTGGCTAGCATGCTAACTAGCTAGCATATGATAATAAAGGAATTTTCAGCACCAATTGCAAGCATATGGAACTTTTATTTCATGTATTGTTTAAAGGTTTCAACATATTCGATTTTGGACTTGTGAAAGGTTTAGTATAAAGGAATTTCCCGCACCAAACAGGTTACGAACACATGATTTTTATGATAACCTCCTGAATTGTATGCTTCGAATCGGAGTACCTAATTTTTGTTTGGGAAGACAGAAAAGCAGTACCGCTTATCCAAGATTTCAAAGATAAAAGGACAAGAATAGACTAATGAATAATGATCAGCCTTGTATGATGACACAAATCTGATCATTATGGATACGGCCAGCAAACTTTAGCCATGGGATCTGTCTTTTAGTCCTTCTTTATGTCCTCAATGGATGCTTTGCGCGTTTTAATATTTTCTCACTTTTTTCTTGACTTAAAAGTCCATCAACTCCACATGGTTCGTTGGACCGAGCGAGGGACTAGCGAGAGGTCTAGGAAATTTCTACTTTTGAAAATTTTGAATTAAAAACATTCTGATCTTTCTAATTTCAATCCAAGTATGAAGATCAAGAGGACAAGTTATTTACTTATAGTTTGGTTGGTTCTTGAGTTCAGTAAATCAAGAGGCCAAGTACGTTGAAGGGCCAAAATTAAGCCACCTGAAAATTTTAAATAGAAAAGGAAGTTTTGTAATAAATTTTGGACCAATGAGGCTGGATCTTGACATTTTTAATGGAGAGAAATTAGAATTGTTCTGTCTCTCATTCTCACACCATACTCAGATATTATTGAGCACAATTGTTAGAAATAGAAATTTGCAAGAGTGAGAAAGAGTTGAATCTTAGAGTAAGAAGGAAGTTCTTCTGGGTAACTTGCAGTTGCCACGTTCCTAAGTTCTCTTCTACATTTTTATTTTTGTTCACTTAATATGAGTATTGATCAAGTAATTTTCTTTGACATGCTAGTGAAGCTCTCATATCTTTTGGGGAATGCTATGTGACTTCTTGGACCATGAACATGTGTTGGACCATCCCCCTTTATGACCCATTTAGACTGCCCTTTTTTCAAGAGACCAATAACTCTTAGACTAGGAATAATTTTCAGCCCGTCATTTTATCACCCAATCTCCATAAAAAAAGGCTAATTTCCTCCTTGCTTTTAACTAGAAGATTGTCAACATACACTTTCATGTTCCTTCCAATTTAATTGTCTTTGGAATATTTTATTTACTAACCGGTATGTCTATATGTCGTAGAGCCTTATTTGGTTTTAGCCTGAGTAGCGTCTATAAATTTGAGCATTTTGTGGCCAGCCATAAAAGTCTACGCACATTCGGCATTTTGCATTCTCTTTCTTGACAAATAATGTGTCTAACAGCCATTCCACGTAATGCATGTCTCTAGTGAATTCCACCTCTAGCAACCTATCAAATTCCTCATCTATGTCTTGACACTTGTTGCAGCGAAACTTGCCTTTTCTACCAAACCCGTTTAGCATTTGGAGTCGTGCAAAACTGATTCTCATTTATTTTCAGGTTTATCCCCATCATGTCCTCGTAGCTCCAAACAAACACGTCTTGGTGGTCACCTAAGACCCAGATCAACTCTTTTGACACCGAAAGATTCCAAAGACAAATGTTGAGTCAACCATTTTTGGGCAATTTCAAAATTTATTTTGAATTTTTTTCAAAAGAATTAACTAGGAAGCCATATACATTTAGAAATGTCTATGTTTCTACTTCCAACGCATCAAATAGTGTGCAATTTAGTGTTTGGGCTGGCAAAAGAGGAAGTTATGCCGAGTTTTTGAGGTCTTTAGATCAGCAAAATATGATGAATTTTGAGAATTCACTTAGTTTCTTGTGATGTTTTTATTTTCAATTGTTGTTATTAAAGTCTTTAATTCTTTGTTTTTAATTGTGTGAACTTTCATCTATTATGTTTATAAAAGTTATGAATGAAAATGTTGTGTGTTTCTTCTTGAATCATAATTCAGCATTTGCCTTTCTTCTTGACAATTCTCATCCTTTGGTGACTTCCAATAGGAGGTGAGTTCTTGATTTGTATCCTTGGTGAAATAGTTTTGGTAGTTGCTAATCTATATCCATTGAATATTCATTTGGGTGGTGAGCCTTTCAATCCATGTTGGTACTAAACAAGATATCATTTGGTATCAAATTGATTATTATTTTAGTGAGCGAATATCCCTAGTCAGAGTAAAGTGACAAGGAAACGCACAAACAATAGAGTTCACCTTTTATCTCTAGAGCTACTGGAGTATACGGCCCCCTTGTCCCATAAACAACACAGAGAGGTTGTAATTAGTCGGTAGCTCATTCAGAGTGAGCCACCAAATCCTTCCTTAAGGGAGGAGGATGGTGTAAGCAAGCCTAATTACGGCTTGCCAAGCCGAACGAGGGGTGTATATAAGGTGCGCTCGACCGAAAACAGAAGTGCGGCTCCTTCGACTTTGTTCTATTACTTGCTCATAAGGAAGCGTCTATAAAATTAAGAAAAATTCTACTTATCATCTCCTGTACCAAACACTAACATATAATTTGTCATTTGCATGTGCAGGAGTCATCAACGTATACGGGTCCACCCATTGCTATGGTGAATCATCATCACCAAAAGCCAAACACTAAGTTCCCGCTAGCTTGTGGCTGGTGAATGGGACCTTCATGTAATTAAATGAAAAGAGTTGACTAGACAAGTACAAAAACTCTAGCAACATCTTGAGCAATATGAACCTTTTGGACATGAGGGCTCTCATCATGATTTGGAGGGTAAATCTTCCTCTAATTAACCTTTTGGATATATATGAACCTTTTCATTTCCTACTCTTGGAAGGCCTACAACCCGAGCCAACAATATCAGGTTTGTGCCTGACCCGACCTGAATATAGCCATTTAAGGCACCAACTCAATCCAAATCGGCCCATTAAAATAAAATTGGATCAAACCCGTATAACCCGACTTGTTCATTAAAAAAAATGAAAATATTGAAAATATTGCACTCTTTCTTCTTCATCGACAGAGGGACCTTATACCCATTTTCTACAAATGAAAATTCCCAACTCAACCAAGAAAAGCAAGTTGCATGATAGATTAAGCTTATACATTTTTAGATCATTCAGCCAATAAGTTCTCCGTTATTTTTTTAAACTCTCATCGACCAAACACGAGATCTATAGACAGCATCAACACTTTACATAACAAATGAAAACCCAAAAAGACAACTTAGATTTATTGAAAACAAGCAAAATCACTAGACTCGAGGAAACAGGGAAAAAAAAACTTTCATTTCCCTCCCTACAAATCCCCCAACAACCACATGGCAGATAGATACACAATAAAAAAATTAGAGTCACAAAAAATTAAGTCCTAAGTTATGAATGAAATATAAAGTTATGTGTGTTCCTTCTTGAATCAAAACTCAGCCTTTGGCTTTCTTCTTAATAGCTCTTTATCATTTGGTGGATTCCAATAGGTGGCAACTTCTTGTTCTATATCCTTGGAAAAATATTATTGACTGGTGATAATTTTTATCTCTTGGAATCTTTGCTTGGGCGATGAGCCTTCATATCCAAGATGGGACTAAACTCAAGATCACCTTCCTTGACTGTAGTCATCATCCTTGTCTTGATCCTCACAGTTCTATCTAGTAGACTAGCGTTTAGTTCTACCAATTCCAAAGGTTCTACCACCTCGATCTTCTTGTTTTAATGCTATAATTTCTTCTTTCATTTCTATGAGAGAATTAATGTAGCATTTCTCCCCAAGACTTGTTGTCATCGTACTTTTCTTATTTCCTCTTTTGTTGGAAACTTCGTCATCAAATGACATGTCAATGTGAATGCTTTCATCTTCTTTAATGTGAGTCACCTGATTATTGCGTTATAGGCAAAGGACCTTTTGACTCTCAAGAATTTATCCTTCACCATGAAAGGCTTTGCCCATACTGGTTGCACTATTTTCCCCATGAACCCTTTGAGTGGGATTAGGCCATTCTCAACTGATTCTACCCCATGCTCATTTTCTGGAAGGACTCCCAATACAAAATGCTGCATGGGTGAACTACCATTATCCATTAGAACCCTTCTAGTTGTGTAATTTGCAACTAGCATAGTCACTGCCAACACATCATCAAAGGGGTATTGGACTCATGCATAATCTTATTCACTGAAGCTTAGCATTTGCAAACTTGTCTTCACCATTTTTAATTTACAATCTCCCACTACAAACTTCTTGGTGTCTAGCTTTCCAAGCATGTGCTTTTCTTGTTATTGTGGGACCACCAGATCAAACCCTCATGAGATTGTATTTATCTTACCATAAGGGGCATGCAAGGCTTGTGGAGAGCTTCTAAGTGGGGCTCGGTTCTACTCTATCTAATCTCTTATCCACCCTCTTTGGGCTCCAATCCCTGCTATGTCACCTTTCCTATTTCACCTCCCTTCCCCATTCCTCTCTTCTTACAAGTCGAAGGTGTTGTTCCACCACGAAGCACTCTAACTCTCCGTTTGCATTTCTTGATCTATTTAAGACTTTAACCCATCCGTATTCTGGTTGCTCTAACAATGATACATGTAAAACTTACCTCCCATATTACTTCATCGATTTCTTCCCTTCACCATGGGCATCAAGTTTCTATGGCTTTCACTTGGATAGTAGTGTGTACAGTATGACCTTTTGGAGATTGAGTAGAAAAATGAAGAAACAAAATGGATGGAAATTGAACTTAAAACCAATAAATTGGTGATACTTCTGTGAGGGTATTTATCCCATAAGTTGGTGATGGATAAAGGGAATTGAGTGCTTTGAATGTACACCAATGATCCCCAAAAGACACTAGTTGGCAAGGGTCACAACCATTTGCAATACAATAGTTGGTAAATGACATAATCCTAAACAAGTGATACAACCTTTTGACTAAATCAAAAGGTTGTGTCTTTCGACACTTCTTTAACCATCACCCCCCATGGAAACTATCATCATGGAGAGGGTGTCATTCCAAGGGATACACCGTTTGGTGATCACATCTCTTAGAATTACATCTCCTACTTGATCACACAAAAAGGTAATGATTCAATTGAGTAAAATTATCTTGGTACCAATATGAGCTATCCAAAGCTCAAGTCTCATCTGCATATTCTTGCAGATCAATGTCAGAGCATGAAAAGCCTCTATGTGCACACGTTTTTTGTCATTACTTTATCTGATCACACCCTTCACTATATGTGCTCTCATTGACCACATATAAAGGGTGACTTCATTTCACTAAAAAAATTTAGTGAACTACATCAATTCTCTATGACTAAATCAATAATCAATATCCTTGTTACCATTGACGACTTTAGCCGAATACATAACACATGTATTGACCGACACTAAATTTTGTTAAGTACTTCCTCCTAAGGTTATTTCTGAGGCTTTCCTTAATCACCTTATCAACAACTTTACAAATGATTAACCAATTATTTGATTACTCAATCTACACTAAAATTTTATTAAGTACTTCCCCTAAAGCCATTCTTGAGGTTTTCCATAATCACCTTATTAGTGACTTTATAAATGACCAAAATTTTCATTGGGTATCACCATAACACCAATTTTCTAGGCGTCCCTAGAATTTTCTTAGTTATGCATGTCAACCATGAAGTTGCTTCATCTAGGTTTCTTTCAACCACATTCTAGTCACATGTTCTCTGAATTTTTTTAGACATAATCCTTTGGTCATCGGATCTGCTAACATCTAGGTCAAGGTTAATTTAGGAAATAAAATTAACCTTGACCTCACATCTTTCCATTATATCCAAAATATAGTGATAATGTATATCAATGTTTTTTTCCTTGAAACTTTATGTTTCACTTTTTATCAATGAGATGACAGATTGATTATCACAAAACACATTGATTGGTTTTGCGAATATATCCAAATTTAAGCTTTCAATAAAACATTTCATTCACACCACATTACTCACTACATTACTACAAGCAATATATTCTACTTCCATAATAGACTTCGCAACACAACCCTGTTTCTTTCTCAACCAAGAAAATATTGTTCTACCAAATAGAAATATATGTCCAGATGTAGATTTTTTATCATTTACATCACTTCCAAAAGCAGCATCACTGTAGCTAATGAATTCTAGATCATTGATCTCAAAGTATAATTTTAAATTTTTCGTACCTTGTAAATACCTTAACATACGCTTAAGTGCTTGCCAATGTTCCTTACCTAGATTGGATTGATATCTGCTTACCAATTCTATTGTATAAAAAATGTATGGTATTGTACTTGTAATTGCATACATGAGGCTTTCCACAGCTTGAGCATAGGGAATATTAAGCATTTCACTTATTTCTTCCTCATCTTTTAGGCACGTATTTTTATTTAAAGCATGACCTTTGCAAATAGGTTTATTTAAGGATTTACAATTTTCTATACCAAATCTTTAAGTACGTTTTCTAAATATTTTTCTTGACCTAAATACAACATATTTGAATTTCTATCACTAGAAATTCTTATACCAAGAACATATGCAGCTTCACCCATGTTTTTCATTTCAAATTTATATTTCAAGGATTCTTTTGTTTCATTCATCATATCTAGACAATTACTTGCCAATAATATATTATTAACATATAATGATAATAATGTTAATTTATTATCTTTTTTCCATATATATATAGAGTGATCTAGTGGACTCATTTGATATCCAATTTCTAAAATGGCTTGATAAAATTTCTAGTACCACTTTCTTGAAGATCGCTTAATCTCATGCAATGACTTCTTTAACCTGTACACTTTTTCTTCATGTCCTTTAATATGGAATCCTTCTGGTTGAATCATAAAGATATTATCTTTTAATTCAACATTAAGAAAAGTGTATTTATATCTAACAAATGCAATTTTAAATTCATCCTAACAACAACAGACATGATAATCCTTACGGATGTTAACTTCACCAAAGGCGAATATGTATCTACAAAGTTTACACCTAGTTATTGAGTATATCCCTTGGCCATTAACCTTACTTTATATCTTTCCAAAATACCATCAACTTTAAATTTTCTTCTTAGAACCCATTTACAACCAATAGCCTTTTTATCTTTTGGAAGATCTGTTAACTCTTAAACATTTTTTTTTTATCGATTCTACTTCATCTTTCATGGCCTCAACCGATTTATCTGAATCGATACTATTGATTTCTTTAGAAAAAATTTTAGGACCATTTTCTAAATTTTCAAACTGGTATTTAGTGCATAATGATCTTGAAATAATATCAATGGTCGTTTGGTTCTTTTACTCCCACTTCTCCAACATCAATTCTTGAATATTGATTTTCATCTTACTTTCTTTTATTCTTATTATTCTGTATTTGAATAATATCATAATTTTCATTGTTAATCTTTGTGGAGATCTGTTGATTTTCTAAATTATTTAATAAATCTATCTGATCAACTGGAGTAATTAAATTTGTATTTTCTAAGAAAATGGCATCCCTACATTCTATCAATCCTTTTTTAGAATGATAAAATATGTAACCACTTCTGTTTTCTACATACCCAATAAATCTGCATTCCCAGGTTTTATTTTTTAATTTATCCATTAGCAGCTTTGGGATAAGCACTTGTGTCTTACAACCCCACACTTTGAATTTACTTAAGTTTGGTTTATGTCTCGTCCATATCTGGTAAGGTGAAAGAGGTTCTGCTTTGGTTTCAACTCTATTTAATATATATGCAATAGTCGATAATGCTTTACCCCAAAAATGTGTTGGTAGATCAGCATATGTTATCAAATCTCGTCATATACAATAAAGTTCTGTTTCTTCTTTCTGCAATACCATTTTTTTAAGGTTTATATGGCATAGTATAAATGCGTCTTATACCTTTCAGTTTGCAGAAATCATCCAAAACTTCCAATTCACCTCCTCTATCACTATTCAAACATTTAATGGGCCTACCCAACTGGGTTTCTACTTCTATTTTATATTCTTTAAATTTATCTATTGCCTCATGTTTATGTTTAATTAAATAAATATACTCATATCTTGAATAGTCATCCGTAAAACTTATAAAGTACTCAATTCCTCTATGGGTTTTAGTTCTGAAAGGTTCACAAATATCAAAATGTATAATTTCAAGTAAATTTGTGGATTTCTAACTTTTTGAAAAAGATTTACTACTCGTTTTTTCTTTGATACGTGGTTCACATATCAAAATTATTTGAATTTATTTGTAGTATTAATCCACTCTTATATATTCTAATCATCTTATTTATATAGCATAATCTTAAATGACATAAATATGTACAATTAATAGACACATTCAAATAATAAGAAATAGATACTTTATTAATATCAATATTCAGTACACACATATCGTAATCTTTCACGCATTTTACTAATACATTACCCTTACTTATTACAACGGTTCCAGACTTAAACTCAACTATGTAGCATTTTTTTTTATCTAATACAGTCACTGATTTTAGATTCTTACGAATACTAGGTACATATAATACATCATTTAGTAAAATAATGGAACCATTCACTTTAAATTTACATGTACCTTGCCCCAAGATATCGCAGTATGTGTTTTTGCCCATATACACTCAGTGCTCTCTTGTTTGTTTATCTTCAAGTTTGACAAACATATCTTTGTTCCTGCATATATATCTTGTTAATGTAGAGTCAACCTACCGTGAATCTGACGTTGGTTCCACGAACATTACTTTTGAGACTGTCATCACAATTTCCTTGTTTTCTTATGTTATTCCTTTATTAGTACATTGTGATTTGTAATGCCCATTCTTCCCACACTTAAAACAGTTTCCAGTAAATAGTTTACTTTATTTCCTTTTTAACCATTTCTTTTTCTTAAGCAATTTTGGCTTGATATTGTTTTGTGTCAAATGTTTATCTTGAGCCATCAATAAATTGGATGATTCACCATCTCTATTCCTCCTCTTCATCCTTTCTCCTTCAAGTACCAAAAGAACTGGAAGTGATGTTATTGTTATTTCATTCCCACTATGTGTTAAAGAAGTAACAATATGATTTCAAAATGAAGGAAGACTATTTAGTATGGTTGTGACTTGCATTTTATCAATGAGAGGATGACCCACATCATATAATTCTTTTGTAATCAACTCCATTTGAAGTACAAAAAATCGCTAATGTCATCATTTTCTTTTATGGAATTTTGGTTATACTTATCTAATAATAACTGTATATAAGTATTCGATCTTAAACCATAATTTACCTCAACCGCATCCATAATTTATTTAGCAGTTTTATAGTCTTCAAATAGAGGAATACTGTGATCAGCAACTCGGTTCTTTGGTCTCCGATGCCAAAGTCAATATCGTCTTAGAGGAGAAAGTGAGCAAATTGAGAGATTAGAGAGTTTAGGAAACGTTCATATTACTTGGGGATTGCTTATATACCTGATTTCTGGAGTTAGATGCCCATTCCCTGTGTTAGAGGTACATGTCATCTACACCGTGCCCCCAGCCAGATGTCATAAATGCGGCATGGCCTTCTATCCCATCAACCTGTGGTAGGTACAATACATCGAATCTCTCTTCCCTCCTTACTTGTTGTCAGGGGATTAAGGGTCTCCTACCTGTATCATCTGCCTGCCTGCTCTGACCTTTTAGGGCTAGGTGGCGCAAGGGAGGAACTTGGGCGATGTGCCCCCTATTCTCTTTCCTTTACGGTCTGGGGCCCTCTGTGGTCCAAAGGGGTTTCCTAGTTAGCTTGGACTCCTTGCATCTAGGCCTATGTTCCTGGGCCTCAAGCCCAGGGGGGGAAACTTCCTCACAACTCACCCCACCAATTACTACCGGACAAGTCTGGTGGGAATTTCTTCTTGCCCTTGCCCCTTTGCCCTCTCTCACGGTTGGTTGTTAACTACTCTCTTCTATGGAATAGGTGGTTGTGCTTGCTTCTCGACTCTCTCCACATGCCAGGCCATGAGTTGCTCTTATATGGTCCCTTTGCCTCCCCTCATACAGCGCAACGGTCCCTATTTCCACCTTATTGGCACATTCTAGGCAGTTAATTTTAAGTACTTGATGATGTGCATTACGTCTTCTCTACATTGATGGCATCAGGCGACTCCTGCCATATTTTCTCGCATAGCTCGCGTTGCAGGATTCGCGCCGAGTTTACAGTCTTCTCACAGCATATGGATTCCCACAATTCTGGGAAATGAACTATCACCTTAAACCTATATAAGCTCCCTCTCTTGGTTGCAGGCAATCCCTTAGCTTCTTCTTATGTGCACCGAGTATCCTTTGCCCTTTCCCTTGAAACTTTCTATGCCTGTCTTCGCTTCTTCCTCACCTACTCATGGAACCCAGGAGCTCCACTCATGCTGCCCCAAAAAGCTCCAAGAAACCTAAGCCTAGCAAGCTCATGAATCCCCCTCCCCCCCAAGGCTCTGTGGATGCTGAGTTTATAGAGGTCCCCACATTGGCCCAGAGGTATGACGTATCCTCATGGCAGTTGGTAGTGACTCCCAGTTAGCTGGAATCACTAATGGCAGAGTATAAGGTGCCAGGCGTTATTGACTTCGAGGTGCTTCCTCCGAACGAGGGTGCCGTGGATTTCGAAGGGTTCGTGTCCAAGGTCGCGCTATACCTTGCCATGTTCTCCATTGGCCTGTGACTGCCGTTTTGCCACCCAGTTCTTGATGTGTTGGACTTTGCAAGCATGGCTCTACCTCAGCTTAATCCCAACGCTTGGAGATTCCTTGTGAGTTGTTGTGTCATTTAGCAGCATGCCCTGGAAGAGGCAGGGGCTGAATGGCTTGACCTTACCGACCTAGAGCTTTTTCTCACCCACAATATTATGAAGAAGGGCAGGAACACTTGCAATTTCCATTTTATCAATGCACTGGCTCGCTTGGAGCAGCATTACAACAAGTTGTCTAGGTGGTTTATGCGCTTTTTCTTTGTGTCAGGTGACAAATGGGAATTCCCCACCGGTTAGATTGTTTGGCAGGATTACCCTGTTCAGGCCATCTGGGGGGTCATGTGGGACGACAACTCTACAAGAGATTCAACACATCTAGATCGTACAAGCTTGGGTGGATGCCCACCTTGACTGAAGTCCTTACAGATGCCCTGCTATCTGGTGATAGCTTACTATAGTACCTACCCCCCCAATCCCAGCTATGTTATGCGGAGCGCACCCTTCCGATGAGGGAGGCTAGTCCCCAAAGACGTAAGTGTTCTCCGAGCCTGCTAGTCTAGGAGAAGGGGAAGAAATCCAAGAGAAGCTCACCGGTCGAGCCTGATTTTGATGACGATATCATTCACCCTCTAAGGCAATCCTCAGTCGGGTGCTCATCTAGAGACCTGCGCCACAACTACCAAGGAAGAGGTGGCTTCTGTGCTGCCAATCTGGGCCGCGCCACCTCCCCATCTTCCCCTATGATCAGGGTGGCTCGACCCTTCTGCAACGGGTCCATGATACCCCCTATGTTTAGCCCGAATTAGTTAGGGGAGGCTTTGGATGCTTCTTCTTCAACCCTGCTGGGCGACAGTGGTGCCACGGGGCTTTCACCTAGCGAGCAATGCCTTGCAACGCAATTCCTTGGTGCCTCCCAAGATTGCCCTCTCCAAGGGTCACTGGCCGCACCTCCTTCTGCTGATGTCAGGGCCAAGGGAGAGCCCGCTTTCATGCTTGAGGAACATTCTTTGCAAGTCGTGCCTCTTCTGCCAACCTTACACCCAAGGGAGGCGCCTGCTTCCATTCCTGGGGAACACCCTCCCAGGGGTGAGGATCTTTTGGACCAAGTGTCCATCCCGAGTCACCTATTCTCTATTCTCCCTAGCTTGTTCTAGGTGACAACACTGAGATTGGGAAGAAGATTGCACAAGTAGTGTCATGGGTTGAGAAAGTTGTGGTCAATGCCTCGTGGCCAGCGACACAGGGCTTTCACCTAGCGAGCAATGCCTCGTGGCGCAATTCCTTAGTGCCTCCCGAGATTGCCCTCTCCAAGGGTCGCTGGCCGCGCTTCCTTTTGCTGATGTCAGGGCCAAGGGAGAGCCCACTTTCGTGCCTAAGGAACATTTTCTGCAGGTCATGCGTCTTTTGCCGACCTTACACCCAAGGGGGGCGCCCGCTTCCGTTCCCGAGGAACACCCTCCCGGGGGTGAGGATCTTCTAGACCTGGTGTCCATCTCTGACTCGCCTATTCTCTATTCTCCCGAGCTGGTTCTAGGTGACAACACTGAGATTGGGAAAAAGATTGCACAAGCAGTGTCATGGGTCAAGAAAGTTGTGGTCAATGCAGCCGACACTAGTCCTGCAACGGTGGGGGAGGGGGTCAGTGAAGTTCCAACCTTTGTGTCAAGTGTAGGGGTTAGCGAGGACAGGGAAGTGCCGGCCACTTTAGCGTGTGCTAATGCTTCCCTAACCTCCTGCCTTGGTGCTGACGGGCACTGGGGTCGAAGAAATTCCTACAGGGCCGGGAGAGGGTCCCAAGGCCAAGACAGGCAAGGGGGTCGTGATCTAGGGCCCTCCTGTATAGGAGGCCGCCTCACAACTAGAGACCAGTGGGGCCTGTTCTAGCCTTGTCCATCTTATGGCTCAAAGACTACTGGAACTCTTATCGGAGGTTAGCTACCTGTTATGGGTTTGTTGCTCACCATCTTTTCCCCTTTAAACTCTTTTGGCATGTGTCTCACCAATCTAACTATGGTTCCCTTTGGCAAGGCATGGAGTGGTTGGCAGCCTGGACGACCAAAAGGAGCAAGAAAGAAAGAAACAAGCGCTCTGGTCCTTGGTGTGTCTGACCGTGCGTTGTGCCCAAAAAGAGAGGGAGCACAAGGAGGAGTTGGAGGACACCCTCGTTATGGTGCAACTCAGCAGGCGGAGGATGCAAGAGAGGATCTTTCACCTTCGCCGACTCAAGAACCAGTTCAAGGCCAACCTAGAGAGGTCCCAGGAGGAGGCTGACTCACACTGCCTTGAAGCTGTGCTCTTATCAGAGATGAGAGACAATCTCCAGGAGTCACTCAATCACCAGCAAGAGGAGCTGGAAAGGCTTTAACCCGAGAACTAGAAGTTGGTCAAGCAGAATGAGTCCGACACCCGATCATACAAGTGGTTGGAAGGGAGGTTTGAGGAGACCTCCAAGTCTCTCCGAAAAAGGAGGGAGTCTTTCAAGGACACCAAGAAGATGGTGAAGGACTTGGAGTCCAAAAAGATTGGGGCCGACACGTCCCTCAACCAATTGTGCCAAGACTTGCTACAGCAAGGTTCACAATGATGCATGGTGCAACAGCTACCTAGAAGGCCTAGAGAGGATGAAAAACCATGTGCATTCGGACTATGGTGCCCCCGACTCCCACATGTGATTTGGTGGGAATCGAAATACCGAGAAGTTAACAACACAGATCATGCACCCCAATCATCAAGTGCCTAGTGTGTGAACATGCAATTGAGTGTAGAGTAATAATCACAGCAAAAAAAATAAAATATGGTCAATTAAGTGCCAAAATTTTAAAAACAGAACCACGAAAGTAAAATAATCTCAAAGAGGTTATACAGTTATTCAACAAAATAAAATAAAGAGCCAAAATACATAGTCAAAAGGTGAAATAAATCCCATGATCAACAAGTGACCACAGTGAGCCGATCCCTCAGGCTCAATGTCTTTCTCTACATCAAAGTCTACGATTCCATAAAATGAGACTGTAGGGTAGGAATACCATGGTGAGATTATAAATCTGAGTAAGTAATTAACCAAATAATCCAAGAGATAAAAACATATTAATACAGCCAATATGTATGCATCCACATGATAAAACATGCAAGAAACAAAACCATCATTTTTCCCGAAAATGACACATTTTTCCAATACACGACAAAAACACTTCCATTTATTTCCATCCCCCAATTATAAATCCACCATATATCTGTTTATTATGCATACACCATGGTCTCTCCCCTAGGGACCATCCACACAGCCTTGCTCCCTTCGTCATACCATGGGTAATGATTGTATGTGTAACTTCGTAACTAACGATACCTAGCTCCACGCCCAACACATTTGTGACCAAGCATCCTCTAGCTCCCACCAGTAGAGAAGCCACAAATTCAGCATAAGAGCGTTACCATCTCGTCCGATCCCATTGTTGCCCAGAATAACCCAGAGGACATCACTCAGTTTTATATGCTCCCAAGTGACCAAAAGAGTTCCACCGAGATAATGTCACATCTTGGGTTGGGGTCGTGATATGCACACACCCCCCAAAAATCATTTCTCAACACAGAAACTCAATTTTCAGTCATGACACATGAGAAAAACACATCACAGACAAAACACTAAACAAACATAATAAATAAATATGTAAATGCATGCATATAGTATATTGAATGACATGACATAGCACACATCAAATAAAATAAATCAATACAACAATGACAAAGCGCTAAATTTCATAAACCAACTTCACAAGAAAATCCATCCTCCAGTCCAGCCCAATGCCCAACATCCGACAACAACTAAATTTATTTTTCCAACACTTCACGAACCTAAGGTCCATCACGATCAATCAAACTATAGAAACAAGTTAGTGTAAAAATATATTTAAATCTCAAGAAGATTCTTTGAAAAATTATTTACAATGACGGGAAGGAAAACTCAAGAGGATCAAGAGTGCGCAAGATTATGGGTGACGCCAAAAGTAGTGGAATAGCGGCGGCTTGTGGCAGCAAAGGGGAGGAAAATTTCTAAAGTCACAAGAATGGAGCTTTGAGGAAGGGAAATAGGAAGAAGTGCTCTTCGAGAGAAGGGGAAGTGATTTCAAGGATGATTTGAGCAAATGAGACACAAGGCTTATTTTTAGGCCGCAGGGTGGGAATCGGGGAACACAGCTGCGACTGCTAATGGGGAAAACAGTGGTGGTGGGAGGAGGACTTGCACCACAAGTGACCAACACAAGCTGGTGAGCAGCGAGGGCAAGCATAGAAGGAAAAAAATAAACGAACTGAAATGGAGACCCACAGGAAGACACAATAGAGGCATGGATAGAAGAAAAAGAAATGAAGGTGACAACATATGGTGGTTTCTTGATGAGAGATGCGTAGCGCATAGGGGAAATGGTGAAGAGGGTTGGTGAGCAGGGGCTCATGGCTGACCTACAAGGGAGAAAATAAAATATAGAAGAAAAATTTTTCAGAGAGGGGAAAGGAAGGCACGGGTTCTACAAGGAAGAAGAAGAGAGAAAACAAAACCAGAGAAATGAGAATAAAGAAGAACAAGCAACCAATGGAAGAATAGAGCACAAAAATTTCGGAGGAAAGAAAGGCTTGTGTGGCACAAGGCAAGGGAAAGGGAAACGGATGAAGCCCTAAGGGCTATGGCCAAAACGACATTGTTTAATGTGTGAAGGTTGGAAAACCAAATGGACTGGGCTTCACAAGGAATTTAAAAACCTACTAAACACAACACACAAAGCTCAAAACCAAAAAAAAAAAAAGAGACCCAACAAAAAAAATGGCAATTAAAAACCAATTTAAAAGACAATTAAAAACACAATAACTTAGTAATAGTAAATAAAATAATAAAACCCAATAATAAAAATAATTTAAAATAAAGAGCTATTAAATAATAGACAATAATTAATATCAATAAAAAGCACATCAAAATAAATTTCACAATTTAGTAATTATAAAATAATATATCAAAAAATAGATTAACTTTAAAACAAGAGAACCCATAATAATAATTATGAAAATAAATATTTAAATAAAACACAAGAAATATGGGATATCACATTGGACCCAAGGAGCAACCTACTATTGCTGAACCTCAAGACCCTTGATCCGAAACTGGTGGCCCTGAAGAAGGGGGCTTGCATAGGAAAGGACCTGATCCCAAGTGTTCTTTCAGATGACCCCATCGACTGATTGCTTTCCCTTCCTTTTTTTTTTTTAATGTTTCATGCAAAACCTATATGCAAAGTTCATATGTACAGACTTCAATTATTAATAAACAAGTATACTTCTTCGCTTTGCCATGTCCTCTGCCGCGATTATTTTGTCGTCATTTTCTTTTTCTTTTCCCCCTTTTTCTATGCCTGCACCTTGCGCATCCTTGTCCTAGGTACTCCAAGGTGCTATGCCCCCCCCCCCCCCCAAAAAAAAAAAAAAAACGATTTTAGGGAGTTAATTCACCCCAAGAGTGGCTGGGTCTCTAGCTCACAGGGAGAGAGCCTGGGATGCCCCTGGCCAGTTCCTCCCCTCTGGTTCCTCATTTGGAGAGATACCCTGTCGAGGGCTATTTTAGCACTCACCTAGGGGGTGGTTTTCTCTATGCATAGTGGTGGCCGCACTAGTTGTGCAAGGATTCCACTGGGTTAGTCCTATGGGCATTTGGCAGGCTAGGCAGTCCTTGACCTTTCTTGATTGCTAGTCCTTGCACAGGCGAGCCCAACATAGGCCTTTGGAAGAGAGACTGAGCCGTGCTCCCTGCTAACTTGATCAAGCCGAGGAGCACAGTGTTGACTCGGCACGCCTTTTTGCCGAAGATGGTACCATGAGATTGTATAGGGCAGCCAAGGACTGAACCTGCACTCCGTGGAGGGAAAGGAGAGAATGCAATCTCATTATGAGATGATGATGAAATCCATGATGAGATTAGATTGATGATGTGAGTCATAATAATGAGATGATACAATGAGGTGATATGCAATGAGATGATGATTAATGAAGATGTTGATGATGGTGATAATGATGATGATGATACAAATAGATGATTAATGTTGATGATATGACAATGATGATATTGAAAAGTCCATGATAAGATGAGATTGATTATGTAAATTATGATAATGAGATGAGGTTGATGATGATGCAATGAGGTGATGATCGATGATGATTAGGTGATAATATAATGAGATGATGATGATAATAATGAGATGATAATGTTGATGGTGATGATCGATGACGATGATAAGAAAATAGAATAAGCAAATAGATAATGATTAATATCGATGATATGACAATGATGATGATGAAGTCCATGATAAGATGATCTTGATGGTGTGAATCATAATAATAAGATGAGGTTGATGATGATAATGCAGTGAGAATAACGAAATGATGCAATAAGGTGATTATGCAATCTCATCACATTATGAGATGAGATGAGATGAGATGGTGATAAAGTCCATGATAAGATGAGATTAATGATGTGAATCATAATAATGAGATGATGCAATGAGATGATGATTAATGAAGATAATATGATAATGATAATGATAAAGTCCATGATGATGATCTTGATGATGATGATAATGGACGATGAGAATGACAATTATGATAAAGATAATAATGTAATAATAATGTCAATGCACAATGATAATGAAATAAGATCAATGATTAAGTTAATAATGATAATTAGATGACAAAGACGATAGAGATAACAATAAAGAATTATAATTATATGATAATAACGGTGATTACTGACAAAAGTTATATTGACAACAACAATCACCTTATTTTAATAATGATTTATTTCATATATCATGAGATGAAAATACTAACACATTAACAGTGAAGAAAACAAGTAAAAATAACAATCATATTCCTTTAATCTCGTTATAAAAATTAGAGAAGTTGATGTATTACTCCAACATAACATCACCTAAGATAAGAAACAGAAAATTCAAATACAACAATGCATAACAATTAAGAATAGTAATAACAAGACTAAATGGCATAACGTTGGCTTTTGTGGCTACAAGAAGTTTTTGCACTCATAATTCAAACCTTAGAATCAGGCAAAACATACCTCAAGATTAAAAAGCCTTTACCCACTTGAATTCATCTCAAAGGAACTAGTATCAATTTTTCTAAAAATGTAACATTGAAAAACAATAATAATAACAATAAAAATATAATTAACAATAATTAAGAAAAAAGATATGTACCTTTTACTACCCTCTCCATGACTTTCTGATTGATATAATTAGACATGAGCAAATATATTTGTTTTTCATTTCTACGTTTATGATGAAATATAGCACATAAATCAAACATCAAATGCAATGGAAACTTAAAAATCCTTAATATCAAAGGAAATGAAAAGAAAATCTCTCATATGCCTTTTTTTTTTGTCTAGTCGTTAATGATGACAAAATAATCACCATGCACTCCGTTCGCTATGATGTGACAATAAAAAAATCATACATATCCAAACCAAGCCTATAAATAAAGCAATTCTTGGTTTCTCTACAATTACAATTGCCAACTTGGGATATGGCAAGTTTGTAAGATGAATTCAAGTGGTGGATAAAGCAAACAATAACATCAATAATAATAATAATCGTTAAAATACTAACAAATATATACAATCTGTAATTTGATAAACAAAACATAGATATATAACTATAGATTACGGGAGGCAATGTTGTCCATAACTAATAATCACTATAATCTCAAACTTTAATTTGCCCATAACTATAATAATCACAATAGCAAGAAAAGCTAGTGCATATCATTAGACAGTATCCGGTAAGTTTATAAATAAATCTGTAAGTAGGTAATTTTCATTACTAACTTCCCTAATGTAGTTAGATGGTTTTCTACCGTATCTTTGATTGTATAAGATTGGACTCAATACAGAAAAAATTGTTTAGGTGATAATTTAAGTGGTTTAGGAGTAGTTTTCCATAATAAAAATATTGATAGTGATGGCCACGATGATGAAGATAGTATGGATGAGAATAATTATAACGACTACAATGATGAAAAATTGTTAATTATGACACCAATGACGTTGATGAGGTGATATTGATGGTAATGGAGATGATAACGACAGATAATGATTATTGATCATAGTGATGGTGATGAAGAATATGATAATGAGATAATGATGATGTAAATAGATGATGTGTCAATGATAGGACTGATGAAAATGAAAAATCCATGATGAGTTAAGATTGATGATGTTAATTATGATAATGATACAAGGTTAATGGTGATGCAATGAGATGATGATCGATAATGATTAGTTGATGATACAATCAGATGATGATGATAAACAAATAGATGATGATTAATGTCAATGATATGACAATGATGATGATGAAGTCCATGATGATGTGAATCATAATAATGAGATAAGGTTGATGATGAGATGATGCAATAAGAATAATGAGATGATGCAATGAGGTGATGATGCAATCTCATTATAAGATGATGACGAAGTCCATGACGAGATGAGATTGATGATGTGAATCATAATAATGAAATGATGTGAATCATAATAATGAAATTATGCAATGAGGTGATGATGCAATGGGATGATGATTAATAAATATGATGATGATAATGATATAAATAGATGATTATTGTCGATGATATGACAATGATGATATGAAAAGTCCATGATGAGATGAGATTGATGACGTGAATTATGATAATGAGATGAGGTTGATGATGATGCAATGAGGTGATGATCAATGATGATTAGTTGATGATGCAACTAGATTATGATGATAATGTTGATGGTGATGATCGATGAGGATGAGTAAATAGATAATATGACAATGATGATGATGAAGTCCATGATGAGATGACATTGATGATGTGAATCATAAAAATAAGATGAGGTTGATGATGATGACGATGATGCAATGAGAATAATGAGATGATGCAATAAGGTAATTAAGTAATCTTATTAAAAGATGAGATGAGATAATGATGAAAGTCGTGATGAGATGAGATTGATAATATGAATTATAATAATGAGATAAAGCAATAAGGTGATAATACAATAAAATAATTATTAATGAAGATGATATGATAATGATAATGATGAAGTCCATGATGATGATGTTGATGATGATGGTCAATGAGTATGACAATCATGATAAAGATAATAATGTAATAAAATGTCAATGCACATTGATAATGAAATAAGATCAATGATTATGTTAATAGTAATAATTAGATGACAAAGACCATAACGATAACATTAATAAATTATAATTATATGATGATAATGGTGATTACTGACAAAAGTTATATTGACAACATCAATCTGCACCTTATTCCAATAATTATTTATTTCATATATCAAGAGATGAAAAAACTAACATTAATAATGAAGAAAACAAATAAAAATAACAATCATGTTCCTTTAATCACAATATAAGAATTAGAGAAGTTGATGTATTAATCCAACAACAGCACCTAAGATGAGAAACAGTAAATTCAAATATGACAATGCATAACTATTAAGAATATGAATTGCAAGGCTAAATGGCATAACGTTAGGCAAAACATATATCAAGATTGCCTTTACCCACTTGAGTTCATCTCAAAAGAACTGGTATCAGTTTTCCTAATGTAACATTGAATAATAATAATAATAATAATAACAATAAAAATATAATTAACATTAAGAAAAAAAGCAATATACCTTTATTGCCTTCTCCATGACTTTCTGGTCGATATAATTAGACATGCGCAAGTGCATTTGAAAACGTTTTCATGTTTAGGATGAAATATAGCACATAAATCAAACATTAAATACAATGGAAACTTAAAAATCCTTAATATCAAAGGAAATGATAAGAGAATCTCTCACATACTTTTTTTTTTTAATTGTTAATGATAACAAAATAATTATCATGCACTCCGTTTGCTATAATGTGCCAACAAAAATATCTTATACATCCAAACCAAGCCTATGAATAAAGCAATTCTCAATGTCTCCACAATTATCACTGCACAACTTGGGATACGGCAAGACAAAACCTCTCCCTTCTCTCTACAACCACCGTAGGTCTCAGCTAGAGGGGGTGGGAGCTTCGGCTCCCTTCCCCCTCCCTCCTTCTCCCCGCCTCCCTCCCCCTCCCCCCCTCTCCTCTGGTTTTTTTTTTTTTTGTGCTTTTCTGTGTTTTTTCTGTATTTCAGACCGAATAAAGGAGAATAGTAAATCTGGAAGAATTCGGCGACCACCGACCACCACGCACCCCTCCATGACGTTGCCTAGCCACCGATCTTCAAGACCACCGAATACGGCGGTGAATGTCCCACACGCGCGGGTTGAAGGTTCCTGGTGTTCGGGCGCGTGAGAGCCAAGCACTACCGGGAAGCCCTCTGCAGACACCACAAGTGGCGTTTCTGGGGCCTATGAGTCAAAGTCTTCCAAGATCGGCCATCGGTCCTCTCCCAGCGTGGCGCGTGTGATGCACGCGCTACAGTTTTCTAGTGGTTACACTGGTTTTCCGTGTACAGTGTCTCCATTGTAGTTTTTTTGTTGTCTTGTCTTTTCTTTTCAAAAATAAAAATCCAAAAAATAGTACCTTCGGACTTTTGTCCGAATGGAGTGGTCCCCCCCTCCGCTTGGCGGTGCTTATGGTGGGGTTGGTGTTCCCTATCCCGTTTAGTCGAGTAAGGGGCTTTGGTAACTCTATCTTGAATAGAGTTGTGCTGTCTCTTAGACTTAGGTCTTTAGAGGTTGGCGTCTGGACTGGACCATGTCAACCACAGTAGTGTGTTGAGAAGCTATTAACGTTTGTAATTGATTTGTTGTTTAAAGTCAAAATTATATGTCCTCTTTATGAATAGAATGAGATCCGTTATTTAAAAAACTTGGGATACGGCAACCATAACATAGATATATATAACTATAGATTACAGAAAGCAAATTGTCCATAACTAATAATCACCATAATCTCAAACTTAAATTTTTCCATAACTATAATAATCACAATAGCTAGAAAAGCTAGTGCATATTATTAGATAGTATACGGTAAGCTTAGAAATAAATCTATAAGTAGGCAATTTTCATTACTAACTTCACTGGTGTGGTTAGATGGTTTTTAACCGTATCTTTGTTTGTACAAGATTGGACTCAATATAGAAAATGTTATTTGGATAATAATTTAAGGGGTTTAGGAGTAGTTTTCCGTAATAATAATACTGATAGCGATGGCCACAATAATAAAAATAGTATGGATGAGAATAATTATAATGACTATAATCATAGAAATTTGTTAATTAGGATGCCAACGACATTGATGAGGTGATATTGATGGCAATGGAAATGATAACGAAATGAAAGATAATGATTATTGACCATAACGATAGTGATGAAGATGATGATGATGGTGATGATAGAATAAATGATGATTAGTGTCAATGTTATGACAATGATGATAATGAAAAGCCTATAATGAGATGAGATTGATGATGTGAATTATGATAATGAGATGAGGTTCATGATGATGCAATGAGGTGATAATCGATGATGATGGTTGATGATTAAATGAGATGATGATGATAATGATATGATGATAATGTTGATGGTAATGATCAATGATGATGATGAACAAATAGATGATGATTAACATTGATGACATGACAATGATGATAATGAAGTCCATAATGAGATGATATTGATGATGTGAATCATAGTAATGAGATAAAGTTGATGATGATGATAATGACGCCATGAGAATAATGAGATGATGCAACGAGGTGACAATGCAATCTCATTATGAGGTGGGATGAGATGATGAAGTTTATGATGAGATGAGATTAATGATGTGAATCATAATAATGAAACGATGCAATAAGATAATGATGTAACAAGATGATGATTAATGAAGATGATGATGGTGATGGTGATGAAGATGATAATGACGCAAATAGATGATTAATGTCGATGATATGACAATGATGCTAATGAAAAGTCCATGATGGGATGAAATTGATAATGTCAATTATGATAGTGACATGAGGTTGATGATGATGCAATGACCTGATGATCGATGATGATTAGGTGATGATGCAATGAGGTGATGATGATAATATTGATGGTGATGATCGATGACTATGATGAGTAAATGAGAATTATCAGAAATTTTGTTATAGCAGAACACCCAAATCTTGAGAACTAAAACACTATATTGACAATTACAATATTCCGACTAAGTGATCGACATAGAAAAAACAATCAATTAGAAAAAAAAAAAATACAAGCTTATCTTTCTTATATATGTTAGGAGATATTGTTGAATAAAACTTCTTAATATTTCTTATATCGCACAGTAACAGTGGCAATGAAATTGAAGATTTATAAGAGAAATCATTAATCAAACAGAGACCATAAAGATCGAGTGATAGGAACAAGACAGAAAGAGTGTAGAAATTATATGCCTTTGAAAGATGAAACAACACAAATATTGTTATGTGTTCAGCGAGAGTGTAATAGAGGATCCTTTGTGAGGCTATTTTCAATTAAAAACCACTTTCTACAGTGTTTTTCCGCCTAGTTTTATGGATGTGTCAACTGCTACATTGTTGGATATAATAACTTAAAAGATTATAAACAACTACATGTTACATGGGACTGTGATAGTAACTTCGAACCATGTTAAAGATGTAATATAACTTGAGTTCTATCAAAGAGTTACAAAGTCTGTCCATGTAGGTTTAAGTTTAATTAATGAAATTTTAAGTCTTTTAGCAAGCAAGCCAAAACCAAACACATGAACACCTTAACAAATGATAAATGATGTTAAGTATAAGCCCACATCAATTCTACTAAAAAACAAATTAAATTCCAGGTCATAGACTAGAATTTACTCACCAAACTCTCAAACTCGCATTTGCCTAACCAACAAAAACTAATGCAGAATGTGTTTAACTAGAATATGTAATCCTGATCATACTACAAAAGGTGTAATCTTTGATCTTACTAAAAAGGTGCATCTTTCATCATACTATATGTAATCTTGCTTGTCAAAAATAAGTCTAAATGTGCAAGTCTTTGGCCTAAGTTTCCATATAAATCCCTTATAAATGAGACTATTCTGATACTAGAAAAATAAACAATACAAAAGTATAAAAAAGATAAGCAACAAAGTTAAGTGTTTGTTTTTATAAATATGAGCAAAAACATCATAAAGACGATATATTCTATTATGTCTTAAACAGAAAAATCTTATTTCTCATTGACAAAAGAACTTAAAACAAAACTCAATACTTTATACCAGGTGGCTATAAGTTCTCACATTGAGAACATCTTTTCTTATTGACAACTAAACTTCAGATAAAATTCAATATTATATATTTGGTGCCATTACCAAAGTTCGCAGAGATAAAAAAAAAAATACATATGCATGCATATATATATATATATATATATTGAAATTTTCACGAGGTTGTTACATGAAAACTCATTTAAATATGTTGGACAAACCACCTAACTATGAATGCAGTAACTAAAAGGCTGCTATGCACATGCACATGCACCGTCCACCGTCCACCGTCCTATAGCACCGTCCACTATCATATGTGTTGAAATTTCAACTATGGCTGCTGCAGCTGGAGGTTAGCCATTAATTATTACTAATATTCATTAGAGCTTCTCTTATAAAATGAGAGCTCATATGTGTAAACTGAGGTGGGCAAAATTAGAGAGAAAGAGGATGTGAGGGATGATTTGTTCAATGTTTGTAAACTTATACAAACTTAGTAAACTTTGGCTCCAGTGGATGTAGGCAAATTGCTGAACCACTTAAATATCATCTTATGTGATTTTGGACAGGCTAAAGGCCCAACAATTGGTATTAGAGTTTTGGTTTGCGCTGTCCAAAAATCAAGTTGATCGAAATCAACTTTGATAACTCTAGGGTGTTCCTCGCGTCAAGACAAATCCGTTGCCGTAAATGGAATAAAAAACAGAGGTTGGAAGAGCCCGCACGAGCCACTAGAGGTTGAAGACGACTGAAGAGCAAGCGTCGACCCTGTGACGCCCCCAAATTCCGCTTGGGATTGAACGGACATTTGAAGCGTCGAGACATGCAACACAAGGTTACCTGCCCCCGTTCATGACATATAAGATGCAATGTTCCTAACATGCATCTAGCATTATGCAATATTCGCAGCGGATAATCTTTTTTTTTAGCAATACTATGCACCAAACTAAATATATCCCAAATACTTGAAACATAATTCATACATAAAGGCATACTAAAAAGCCGTGATCACCACACTAGTCAAAATGGTTGTGATCAAAAGAATACTTGAGATACAACTCCAAAAGTACAAGTATTAACCTAAGTTAAATACTATACCATCATCAACATCGCACCGTGGCCTAGTCGACTGTATTCAGTTGGTCAGATTCCAATTCTCCTTGGGTCCTGTAACAAGATCTACCATTCGGGGGGAATGGTAGTTGGGACTACCACAGTGAGATTTGATTACAAATCTCAGTAAGTTAACATAAAACTCACACACAGGTTAAAAATGCATGCATGGCAGTAAAAGCATAAATGCATAATTATAGTCATACATAAACATAGTATAACTTGACATATAGCATGACTTAACCAGAACTTAAGCGTGAACTGAACTTGACTTAACATGGCATGAACTTAAGCTTAAAACATAACATGAACAAACAACATAACATGAACGTGAAACATAACATGGACTTGAAATATAGCATGAACGTAAACCTGCATAACATAAATAAGAACTTGAAAATAACATAAACTTGAACATAACATGTACGTGAGTATAACATAACATGGACTTGATCTAAAACTTGACTTATCATGTATTTGATCTGAAACTGGACTTAACATAAACTTGGAATCTTATTCAATTGTCTTGATTAATAACGTGCGTTAATACGTACTCCACAGTTGTTGTGGCCCCACGTATTCAAGTAACATAAAACATAATACGTACTCCACAGTTGTTGTGGCCCCACGTATTCTACATGTCACAATTGCTGTGTCTCATGTAGTGTATGCTCCACAGTTGTTGTGGCCCCATGAATACACATAACATAAAATATAATACGTACTCCACAGTTGTTGTGGCCCCACGTATTCTACATGTCACAATTGTTGTGTCTCATGTAGTGTATGCTCCACAGTTGTTGTGGCCCCATACTTCATGTCATAAAATATAATACGTACTCCACAGTTGTTGTGGCCCCACGCATTATAAGTAACATAAATATAATACGTACTCCACAGTTGTTGTGGCCCCACGCATTATAAGTAACATAAATATAATACGTACTCCACAGTTGTTGTGGCCCCACGCATTATAAGTAACATAAATATAATACGTACTCCACAGTTGTTGTGGCCCCACGCATTATAAGTAACATAAATATAATACGTACTCCACAGTTGTTGTGGCCCCACGCATTATAAGTAACATAAATATAATACGTACTCCACAGTTGTTGTGGCCCCACGCATTATAAGTAACATAAATATAATACGTACTCCACAGTTGTTGTGGCCCCACGCATTATAAGTAACATAAATATAATACGTACTCCACAGTTGTTGTGGCCCCACGCATTATAAGTAACATAAATATAATACGTACTCCACAGTTGTTGTGGCCCCACGCATTATAAGTAACATAAAATATAATACGTACTCCACAGTTGTTGTGGCCCCACGTATTATACGTAACATAACATATCTTATCTTTCTTAATGCATGAGATATTAATTAATATCATATACTTTTCTAACATGGCGTATACTTGTAAATGGCACAATATGATTTAATCATAAACATTTCATGGCATAATTATATCATATGGCATACTTAACATGCATACTTATAACATACATCATTGTATGACAGAAAAGATTATGTAACAGATAATTATTCATGAGATATTAAATCATACGTAACAGATGAACATATAATGACATATCATGACATGGCATATACGATAACATACATACATAAATTGTAGTTCCCTTACCCATCACACATACACAATAAACTGATAGTAAGTTAGAGGCTAACTTACCTCGATCGTCGCGTTCTATGAGAATAGAGCGCGAAACACGAGGAACTGCACAACAGTTGGAAGAGGAACACTCAAGTCCTTAAGATTTTCACTTCTGAACTCAATTGTCATATTATGAGCACTTGCAACACCACGGGCAACTTGAGGTTTCATTGATGTAGAAAGTCACCAGCTTCCCAATCAACAAATCTTGTACTTTGTTTGCATTGTCTTTCACCGTTCCTTTCTCCTGCTATATATATATATATATTTATTTATTTTTAATCGTAAACCTGCTAACGCTTGACCGTGGGAGTCCCAGCAGCCATATTTGACCATAAGCACCAGTCCACAAGCAACCATGCGTGACCGATGAAGCACCAACCCAGCAGCCATGCTTGAACGTCCACGTGCATCACTGAATTCACCAAATCACTTTGCTGTGCCGTAATTGACGAGATTGGTAAGTACTTCACGTATCCTCTTCCTCTCTGAAGAATTCTTCAAGCTCGAGTCTCAAAACTCACGGATTCAACAATTCCAACTTCATCTTTTCTTGATTATTGATGTGATTGATAGCACCTTTGACCCTCCAAATTCAAGAAAAGCTGCCTTGTTGTCAAAGAAATCCTGCGTGCAACGACTGCAAATGCCGCAATAGAAGGTGGGTAGTTTGTCTACATGTGCTACTCATGAAGTGCACTTGCACTTGTCATTCTACTTTTAACTCCTCCCAATACCACCAAACCGTCAATGTTAGGTAGAATAGAAAATATATGTATATATATACATATTATTTGGGTGATAGGACATGGTGTCATTATCTCAAATATTTGGGTGACTTTTTCGCAGGTAGCAGCTTTATTGCTTGACTTTGCACACTTTTGAGCTTGCTTTTATCGGCATGGATACATCACTTTGCACACTTTTTTAAAAGCTTCCCAAAATGCTGACCAATATCAGAAATTGGCACTGTTATAGAGTAAATCTTCGGTCCTTATGCTTCCACGATATTTAAGGGTGTAGGGCCCGCCGTCGAGCATCCGATTAAAATGGCTGTGGACCTTGTGGTTTCCCTTGCCGCTCTGGTCCTTGTCGGCCAGATGTACTACAGTAGCTATGGCAGCACAGAAAAATGGGTATGCCTCTTGGTGCCCAACGCCAGTTCCGTCTGAAGTACTCAGCTGCACGGTGGAGAAGCTTTGGGACGACGTCGTGGCTGGACCTCAACCTGAACGTGGCCTTGCCTGGATCTGTTCTATAGGGACGTACGTAAGTTTTCTTGATTTTGGGAACCTCAACATAATACAACACCACCAAATAATCAAGAAAATGTTGTGCCAGTGAAAATAGTTTCTGTTTTATGCTTCAAGACACGAGAAAGATGCAGTTTGTATGTCTCTTGCACGGTCTCCTTGTGCAAGGGCTGCGTCGCAGGAAGATCATGTGCCGGACGCTGGACGCGTGCAACTCATACGTCTGTACCTGCGCCTACATGAGCCCCGAACGGTTCGATTATGCTTTCTGTTACGAAAGAAGATGAAAGGAAGGACGGCGGTGACAGATCGGTCTGAATAAGTTTGTGTTCCTGATCAACAGGGGGTCTAAGGACCCAGTTCTCATCGATTTCATTAAGATGGTCATGATGTTGGCGCTGGTCCTGTCTTCCTCCAGTTCTGCCGGTCTTTCTTATGGCGGATTCAAAGATCTTTGGACCCAAAAAAAAATCAGCTGAGGTTGAACCACCCAATAGATCTACAGCTCGAGATGCCGAGCAGCAGATTGATGGCTACCTGGACTTTGAATCCAGCGACCTGGGTTCAACTCTCGGTAGGCCCTTTCAAACTCAGATCTAGTATTAGAATTCCAATCACGAACGAAACTCAGATCTAAGAACGAAAGGTTCGGCCATCTAAGAGATTGGAAAGAGAGTATAAGATAGAGGAAGAGAAAGAAAGTGAATCCTCCGATAACGTGCTATGAAATTTATTTTAAATAAAACACTTTAAATAAAACACTATGATGAATTAAGGTAGAATATTATTTTATAAACTAAAATTTATAAAATAATATTTTCTCATCATTATATAAAATGATAAAGTACCGTTAATTAATCGAAGATGATAAAACCAATTAATTTAAATAAGAGTTTTTAACGTAAAATTAAACATCTTAATATCTTAAAACAACTAAAATATTAAATTTAAGTAATTATCCACAATTATAATATTTTCAGAGCTCATTAAATTATTATAATTGTGCTACTTTAAAAACAAGCTTATCTAATACTTTGAAATTCAATGGATAAGATCCGGAAAAACGCCATCGAGGTACAACGCTTAGGATAAAACTGTTTATGATTTTACAGCTGTCGGTGAAGAACAAAATTACGTGATTTACGAAAAAAGATAATCTATACGCGTGATTCCAGATGAGGGTAAAGACGAGAGAGATGTGATTGCTGTCGGGAAATAATCCAAAACAGATAATTTTAGCGGGCTGTTACAGACACACTCCCCCACATGCCCCCACGTGCCCCAGAGGTTGAAGACTCGTGAAGGAAACGCTCCCCCATGCACCCTAGCTACTCTCAGCGCGTGTACGCCACGCACCTACCAGACGCCCTACTACAGCTCGTGTATCTTAGGCGCCAGGTGATCAGCACCGTTCGTTTTTTCATATCCTTGTTGGGCTTGATCTAAGCCATTTGGAGTCCAATTTCAACGATCAAATAGTGTTTTCCAACTATTTTAATCATTCTAGACTCATCCGTATAGTTAGAATTTTGAAATTTATTGTCTAAATTTTCTAAACTCATATGGAAGTTTTTGGAAGAGATAGGAGCTCTGGAAATGCCAGTAGCTCTGGGCGTCGGTCCACAGTATCAAATGCCAAGTTCAAAGTTGAGAAGTTTAATGGAACAAGCAACTTCGACATCTGGCAGTGTGAAGTTATGGACGTTTTGATCTAACAAGAGTTGGATATTGCGTTAGAAGAAAAACCAGTTGATATAACTGAAAATGATTGGAGGAAGCTTAATACCCAAGCTTGTAGTACAATCTGGTTATGCCTTACCAAAGAACAGAAGTACTTTGTCATGAAAGAGACAAATGTAAGGAAATTTTGATAGAAATTGGAAGATAAGTTTATGAAAAAGAGCATTGAGAGCCGTTTGCATTTGAAGAAAAAGCTCTTCAGATTTCAGTTTCATAAAGGTATTTCTATGTCTGAACATCTCAATAGTTACAATCAAATTATTGCTGATTTATTAAACTTGGATGTTGAAATCCAAGGTGAAGATAAGGCTTTACTATTATTAAATTCCTTGTTTGATATATATGAGTATTTAATTACTACACTACTGTATGGGAAGAAAAAAAATCAGTTTTGACGATGTATCTAATTCTTTAATTGGCAATGAGTACCGCAGAAAAGATAAGCAGGTACAGCTAAATACATCAAGTGAAGCATTAACTGCAAGGGAGAGACCACAGTCAAGGTATCCAGGAAAAAAGAAAGGTTTTCAATCGAAAACTCGGACTGCATCACATGGTTCATCAGTCGAAGAAGAATCGCCAAAGATGAGTGTTCCTTTTGTTGCAACAAATGACACTGGAAGAAGGATTGTCCCAAGCTGAAGGGATAACAAAAGAATCAACCCACCACAGCCAATGCCGTGGACATAGATGAAGATTCAGATTTTTCCTAGAAAATTTTATCATCCATTTGTCATTCCGATGAATAGATTATGAATTCTGGATGTACTTATCACATGTGTCACAATCGGGACTGATTTACTAACTTCACAAAGATTGAGGGTGGAGTAGTACTTATGGGCAATGACAGTGCTTGTAAGACTCAGGGAATAGGAAGCATTCGGTTGAAACTACACAATGGTAGTGTCAGTGTCAAGACTCTGACAGAAGTTCGGTACATTCCAGACTTGCGAAAGAATCTCATCTCACTTGGATCTCTGAATTCAGAATCACTATTGAAAACGGAACTCTCAAATTAGTAATGGGAGTTCAGGTGATTATGAAGGGTTTGAGGTGAGAAAACTTATACTTCTTGCAAAGAAGTACTGTTATGGAAGAGCTTCCACATGCTGTGAGAAGTTAGATGAGACTGATGCTGACACCACCAGTCTTTCGCATATGCGTATGGGACACGCTGGAGAAAAAACTTTGCAAACACTAGTGAAGTACGGCTTACTCAAAGGTGCCAATACTGGTAAATTGTCTTTCTGTGAGCACTGAAAATTGGGGAAGCAGAGGCGGATCAAGTTCGGAACCGCTGTACACAATACACAGGGGGTACTTGATTATGTACACTCTAATGTTTGGGGACCTACAAAAAATGCATCTTTGGGAGGTAAGCATTGGTTTGTAACTTTTGTAGATGATTATTCTTGTCATGTGTGGGTGTATACGATGAAGAATAAAGATGAAATGTTGAACATGTTCCTTGTTTGGAAGAAAATGATTGAGACTCAGACCGACAGAAAAATCAAGCGGCTCAAATATGATAATGAAGGTGAGTACACTTCAGACCCCTTCATGTAAGTATGCCGGAGAGAGGGAATTGTTAGAAACTTCACAGTACGAGGTGCACCAAAGCAAAACGGTGTGGTAAAACAGATGAATCATACTTTGCTAGATAAAGTGCGATGTATGTTACTGGATGCTAGATTCAACAAACAATTTTGGGCTGAAACTGTGACATATGTCTGCCACCTCATCAACCGACTACCCATAGCTGCCAATGACGGGAAGACACCCATTGAAATGTGGAAAGGTACACATGCTACTAATTATGACTCTTTACATATTTTTAGATATCCTACTTACTATCATAATAAATAAAGTAAGGTTAATCATATAGCCAAGAAAGCAAAATTCTTAGGCTTTAGTATTGGTGTAAAAGTGTATAACTTCTAGTACATAGAGTCTGAAAAGGTAATCATCAGTAGAGATGTTACATTCAACGAATCTGAGATGCTTAAGTCACATTAGTATAAAGATTCCAATGAAGGCAGTCATGATGGCAAAACACCAGATGATTCACAGAATATGGAGTTTACTACTTCAAAGGATTCGGGAGAGCATGGACAAGATAAGGTTGATAGTCCAGTCACAGTACCTCCATGTCAATCCGAATCAATAGCAACCAACAGGCCGAGACGAGAGAAACATGTACAGACACATTTTGCAGGCTACGTGACATATGCACTACCAGCTGAAAGGGGTGAGATCCTAACCACTTACAGAGAAGCCATACAGTCCAGTGAACGGGTTGAATGGACAAAGGAGATGAATGAAGAGATGCAGTCTCTTCACCAGAACCAGACTTGGAAGCTTGTGTCGCTTCCACAAGGAAAGAAGTCAATTGGTTGTAAGTGAATCTTTAATCAGAAAGATGATCAAGCTGCTAAAAATGGAGTATGATACAAAGCTAGATTGGTAGCCAATGGCTACGCTCAGATATAGGGAATTGACTACAGTGAAGTATTCTCCCCTGTTGTGAAGCATTCATCCATTCGGATATTACTAGCTTTGGTTGCACAAAATGATCTTGAGTTAGCACAGCTTTATGTGAAAACAGCTTTCTTACATGGTGATTTGGAAGAGGAGATTTATATGTCTCAACCAGAAGGTTTTAAGGAAACTAGTAAAGAAAAATGGGTCTACTGTCTGAAGAAGTCACTTTATGGCTTGAAACAGTCACCTCAACAATGGTACAAGCGTTTTGACCGCTTTATGATGGATCTGAAATACACTCGTTGCCAATACGATCACTGTGTATATTTTAGAAAACTTGCAAATGGATCTTTCATTTATTTGCTTTTATATGTAGATAATATGTTAATTACATGTAAAAGTAAGGGGAAGATAAATCGTTTAAAAACTCAGTTGAGTCATGAGTTTGAAATGAAAGATCTGTGAGAAGCACGAAGAATATTAGGGATGGAGATCAGCATAGATAGGGTGAAAAGTACAGTTCACCTTACTCAGAAGCAGTATCTGAAGAGAATACTGCAACGCTTCAACATCGACTCGAAGATGAAGCTAGTGAGTACTCCAATGGCCCTATATTTCAAAATCAATGCATTGCAGTCTCCTAAATATGATAAAGAGCGGGACTACATGAGAAATATCTCATATGCAAGTATTGTTGAAAGTTTAATGTATGCCATGGTGTGTACACGACCTGATATCTCCCAGGCCGTTAACTTAGTTAGTCACTATATGCATAATCCTATAAAAGGCCCATTGGCATGTAGCTAAATGGATTTAACGGTATATTTTAGGGACCATAGATATTGGTTTGAAGTTCAAGAAGAGTGAAGATAGTCTAGTAACTGGATATGTTGACTAAGACTATGCAGGTGATCTTGACAGACGTCAATCGACAACTGGATATATCTTCACTATGGCTGGAGGACCAGTTAGTTGGCGATCAAATTTGCAGTCTACAATTGCACTATCATCCACTGAGGCTGAATATAGCCGTGAAAGAAGCCATTTGGTTCCAGGGACTGATAACAGACTTGGGTTTTAAGCAGTAAGAGGTTATCGTTTACTGTGACAGTCAAAGTGCAATTCATTTGGCCAAGAATCAAGTATATCACTCTAAAAAAAATACATAGATGTCCGATTTCACTTTTTACGTGAAATATTAGAAGAAGAGGACATCAAATTTTAGAAGATTGGCACTGAAGATAATCCAACAGATATGTTGACGAAAATCATCACAGGGATCAAGTTTCAACACTGTTTGGACTTGATCAATGTTGCACACTGCTAAGCACTCTCGGGTGCAGTGGAGCCTTAGAGCACATTCTATAGCGGAAGTCTCTCATGTCAAAGAAGGAGGTGCATTTATTTGAAAAATGAATCAGTTTGTAAGCAGCCTAGCATTGCACACTTGGGTGGAAGGGATGATTGTTGGACAAACCACCTAAGTGTGAATGCAGTAATTAAAAGGTTGCTATGCACATGCACTGTCCACTGTCCTATAGTACCGTCCACCGTCCTATGTGTTGAAATTTCAACTATAGCTGCTGCAGCTGGAAGTTAGCTATTAATTACAGCTAATATTCAGTAGAGCTTCTCCTATAAAAGGAGGGCTCATATGTGTAAACTGAGGTGAGCAAAATCAGAGAGAAAGAGGACGTGAGGGAGGATTTGTTCAATGTTTGTAAACTTATACAAATTTGTTGAATTTTGGCTCCAATGGACGTAAGTAAATTGCTAAACCATTTAAATATCGTATTGTATGATTTTGGATAGGCTAGAGGCGCACAAAATATTTACCCCAAATCCAAAGCCACGGCCCATTTAATCAACAACAAAATGAAACTCCATAAAATATTTCAAGAGTCAAAACGCTGCCCATTATTATTTATCCTAACCTCAATTTCTTACTAAGACTATCAAAACAAAAGAATCCAATCACTCAAACCTACATATTCACAACTTCTACTTTTCAATGATAAACAAATAGCAAATCCGATTCAACCATAAATAGATTATAACGTCATGTTGTTCCACAAAAAGAATCATCAATTCTCAAAAAACCAAATCACGAAACCAAAATCCAGGAAATTTGTCAGTTTTTTATAGATTCGAAAATCTAAATTAAAAGTTTAGAATTCATAAAATAAGAAAATGAGAAAAGAAAATTAAAGTTTAAAAAATAATAAAATTGAAAACGAAAATTTAATTGGGGTAAAAACTACCTAGTTACAAAACTTACATTTTATTTAGGAGAGTATAAACTGAAAAGAACTCCACAGTGGATGTTACGTTATATTAAATAAAAGGATAAAAGAAATACGGATCATTGTTGCGACTAGGTTCAGGTCACTATTTTCAGTTTTATTTTATAGGAAACATTGAAGTTCATGAATAAATAATTTAAGAATATATCATAGCAAATTCGAGACAAGCCTAAAAACCAAGTGCCAGTAGGGCTGTTCATCCGGGCCGGATTCGGCCCGGCCCGAAAACCGGATAACCGCATTTCCAGTTACGGTTTTCGGCCCGGATGACATCCGGGTCTGACCCCGCATTTGCAAAACCGGATACATCCGGTCCGGACCTGGGTATGAAACCCGGGTTCCGTTTTATAACCCGGTTAACCGGGTTCGTATAAAACCTTCAAAAAATCGTCTGTCTCCCGTCTCCCAACTTCGCAAGTCCTCTCTCTCTCTCTAAACACACGAAACCCTAGCCGCCCCTGTAATCTCCTTCATTCTTCAATCCCCAACTCCCCGCCAGTGACCACGATTCTCTGTCATCGAGCTTGAGCTTGGGATCGTCGATCGCCGGTGACCTTTCGTTTGGTGGGTTTTTTTTTTCATTTGGTTCTTGTTCTTTATTGCTTTTTTCCCATACAATCTGAACAAACCTCGATAGATTTGAAGAGATTTTGTTTAGATTTGAGTCATTTTGGTTTCTGTTTTACATGGGTATTTTTGTTAAAGTGTTTTGTTTTCTGAGTCGAAATTTCCTACAGATATCTATCTAAAAATTTCTGACAGTTTTTAATTTCTTTTTTTTGGGTACAAATCGGAGTCGAAATGTCCTCTCTATTTTTCCTTATATTTGAACAATGTTAGATGTCCTCTCTGTGTGGATGGAATACAACAGGATACTCGGCATGGGACACAACTAGATCTGTGTGGAGCTATAGATAGGGATTTTGGTTTTCAATTCCAATGATATTGAGGACATGGAGCTGTTATTTGGACTAAAGGTATTCTTAGGACATGATTATGTTGATTATTTGGATTTAAAATATTCTAAATGCTTTTTTAATTTTAGGTGATAGTGAAGTTACAAGTTTTTTTTCTTTGATTCCAGAATACTGATGATATGGTCTTATGGAGCAATAGATCACAGTGAGGAGTTCTTTCTCTATATACTGCAGTTTTAAGGCCACAAATAACTTCCAGTTTCGAATGAACAACAGGTAACATGTTGACAGACTATAAGTAATTGTGTATTGATGTTTATAACCACAGTATATGTGAAGTAAATTTTTTGTATTGATGTGTATTGATGTTTATAACTTATACTGCATTAAATTTGTTGAATATCTTCTCACTTATTTCCCATATTAGGTGGGGCCTGTTTTCTATTCTAGGTTATACAGGCGGCTTGCTGGCCTATCTAATCTAGCAACAAATGTGTAAAATAAATCATCTAATGAATAAGAAAAATTATTAGGTATTTTCAACTAGCATAAACTGTTTCTGGTTCAGTAAATATTTCCAATACTAGCCACAGATTCGTTTATTTCATGTTGGAGATTTCTATGAATCTGAGTGCTAGTATTGAAATGGTTCGAACATCTTTTGTTTTGTGATCGGTGGAGGCTAGAGTACTGGTTGGGGTTTCCTCTGTTCTGTGCTCTGTGAAAACTTGTTGAACATATATCTCAATTATCTAGACTCGTGGTATTGATGTTTTTTTATAGCTCAAGCACTGTATTTATTGTTTGAATCATGAGTTAGCTTGAAGTTTATTGTGTTTTATGCCCATGTACAAGAGTGCCCTGTTCTATTTAGAAGTTCTATTATTCATCTGATTTCTGTTTAGAAGTTTGTTCAATTTGTTAGGGCACGAGCACGGGCACATGTGTGTGTGTGAGGAAACCCCACTTGAGTCCTGTAACCACAGTCCATACTGTTTTAGTTCGTTAATATTTATGGTTCAATCTGTTATTGTGTTGTCCAAAAGAGTACAAACCTTAAAATTCATAATTTTTTTGTTCATTGCAGCCACCATCATGCGATGAAGCTAAAGAGACTAATGAGGACTGTGCCATAGTTCTTTAACTATCTGAAAGTGACCCTTATGTTAAGTTTCTATTGTTTTACTCATTTCTTTTAATACCTCTTTTGGCAGAAGTTACTTCAAAATAAGGGTTTCAATCCTAAGGACCTCTTTTGGCACCATGTTTTGTTTTTGTCGTTAAGTCAGTACTACATTATCTTCAAATGTTAATTAGTATACTTAATATATATACTGTGAATTATCTCCCAAGCTTATTTTTATTGATTGATGCCTTTATAGCATTTTGCAAATCATTGAGAGTTTTGCAAGATTGGTCACATATAAAGCACTGCCCTATTATATAAGAAATGACTTTTTTTTTCCTTGGTAAGAAATGGCTCTGGTTGTCCATTAAGAGTTTTGCAAATCATTGAGAGTTTTGCAAGATTGGTCACATCTTCGAAACTTGTGTTTGATATGGCTACTAAAAATACTCCATGAAGTGAACCTAAATACAAGTTTGAACCGTACCATGGCAAGTAAGTTGCACAATAGACTCCATATTTTAAAGACCATATTAAGATAGACAATCTAGCCCTGAATATGCGCTGGAGGGGTTTTTCCAACCCTAAGCTGACTCAATTAGTCTGTATAAAGTAAATGCTTAGTCTCATCATTTAAAATGTTAAATATTGTATTATCCTTTCCTTTTTCTACCAAATATGCTGAGTAACATAGAAAGCATTATTTGTAATTGGGGAAGGTAACTCAACACACGACTTTTAGTGGTATTGCACTGAATAATAGCTAAAGTTCCAACTACTTCAATCCCATGGTTGCCTTGAGGTAGCTTGAATTGTAAAATACCTACAACCAGGTTCACTCTGAAGTCAAATATCATGCCCCGAAGGTCATTTTTGAGTTATGAGTTGTAAATAGTAATCTATAACTTTTAATATTGTATGCTTGTATATAGGATGGTTACAGTTACTTTATCGTGTGAAATGCTTAGCCTTTGTGACTCTGCCTCGGTGATATAAAAGGGTGTTGCTTGCACAGAATTATGTCACTGCAACTTCCGATCCTTAACTGAAACTTCTTCTTTTCTTTTCTTTTTTGAAGTTTTGATCATGCAAATTGGTTCAGTTTTGTTTCAGCAGCATTATTTAATCTTTCCTGTGTAAGGTCTAACCTATTCAGTTGAAATGATTTATATAATTCACACAACTACTATTCTTGATTAGATTTTTGTGACATCAATTTGGTTTTTGCACAATTTGTGCTGCACTTCTACCATGTTTGGTAGTTCCTGAAAGAAGCACCTTCTTGTTGCATGTATAGTCTCACATACTGTGGTTGGCACAGTATACTTTGTTTTGTATTATTTGGTTTTGCAAGTTTTTCCATCATAATGTCATGATTGTGGCCAAACATTCTTGTCAATATTTGCTAATTTGCATCTTATCCATATTTGTAGAGGAATTTGAAATAGACAGTGAAGGATCAGACGTTAGCGGTTCTGATGGTGATGACACATCTTGGATATCATGGTTTTGCAATCTGCGAGGAAATGAATTCTTTTGTGAAGTAGATGATGATTATATACAAGATGATTTTAACCTGTGTGGGTTAAGCAGTCAAGTTCTTTTGTGAATTAGTTTTGTATTTTGCAATGTAATGTAATGTATAAATAACAAAATAATGTAATATGTAGTGGATTGCATGCATTTTAGTTTTTCATTTGTATATATTTTTATTATTCTGAAAAATGTGTTAGTATTATGCTTTTTAATGATGACTCAGAAAAGTTTTTCTTAAAACATTGGCTTTTATAAAAAAAAATTATGATTTTCAACACTTTTTATATATATTTTTTAATAAATATAGAAGAATTATGCTTTTCAACATTTTAAATACAATATAGGCTTTTATTAAAAAAAGATTATGCTTCTAAACCCTTACTTTAAAAAAAAAAAACGGGTTTGATCCGGAATCCGGGTTTTGAAAAACCCGGATTCATCCGGGTTTCGACCCGTTTCTGACCCGGGTTAACCCGGTCCAGGTTCCGGCCCGGATTTGAAATCCGGGTTCCGGTTTGGGTCTACCCGGATTCCCGGGTCGGAACCCGGATGAACAAGCCTAAGTGCCAGACCTTTGTGGTTTTGACCAACGAGAGTAACCGCAAGGTACGATGGGAAGTGGCTGAGTTGTGATAAAACAGAGGATGTTGTGGTGTGACAGCGGCTAGCAGCGGGCTGGGGGTCCTTTGTGAGTGGTGGCGCACTTGGCGCTTGGGAGCCAAGGTTGACAAGTTGGGCTACGGTAAATAATGCAGGAGAGAGAGAGAGAGAGAGAGAGAGAGAGAGAGAGAGAAGAAGAAGAAGAAGAAGCTTGGGGGAGCGGAGAAAAAGAGAGAACAACGAGACACACAGAGGGTGGGAACAAATGTTAAGAGGTGGGGGCTATATTTAACGACTACATTTTAGAATTGGGGTTCTTTGTTTTATATATTTAAAAAAAAAATCGTAAAAAAAAAATCGTAGTCGATGATGGAAAATGGCTCTATTTTTCTGTTTTAAAATTAAAATTGGATGGTTTTGGATGGTTTGAGTCGACTAATAAGATTTTTTATAAATTTAAATTTTTAAATTTTTTTTAATAAAATCTAGCACTTATAAAAAAATACTAAAATTTTGTTTTTGAGAATTAGTAAAAATACAAAAAAAAAAATATATATATATATATATATATATATAAAAAGATGTGGGGTTTTGAGTTTTCTTATAAACTCTCAATATCTCTCCCCTTCAGCTCCCAGACCTTTTGGACATGGATGGTATATGGTCACAGCCCATATATATATATATATATATATATATATATAACGGATAGTCTACCAAGGACTACAACAAATTCCATTTATCTTATCGTTAATATGAATTAAAAAAAATTAAGCCACAGGAGATATTCTTAATAATCATATTTTAATGGACTATGTACATTGAAACCTAATAAAAAAATTAAGCCTCAGGAGATATTCTTAATAATCATATTTTAATGGAATATGTACATTGAAACCTAATGTTAATTTAGAATATACATTGAATTTTTTTCCATAATTTAAGAGTCCATGCTACAAAATGGGTGATTTTTTTTTCATAATTCATGGATGTAAAATGAAATTATCACATGAAGTTTGTATGTTTTACTGTATTTATAATTCATATCATATATATGATAAATCTTCGTCATTATAAGTTATTACAACAGTATAATTAGGGATGTTGTCCGCCCGAAATGGACAGAAAGCAACCTGATCATCGCCTAACTCGCCGCCATCTCTTTCAATTAAGCACATTTGTATCGATCGAAAACAAACTGATTTTATTGAAATAATTCTAAACACCCATGAATTACATGACATTTGAAATATAAATGATAACTACGTACATACATATAACAGCCATCCCATGCATCATTGTTCGTTGAAAATATTATATATTATGCTACATATTTCAGAAAGACAAAAAGTACTGTAGAGTAGTACATCATGTCCAGGAAAAAGAAACTCATGGCCGAAGGAAATTATGAAGCAAGTTAAGGCATGCAGTTGAATCTTGATTTCACAGGCAAAAAAAGCCTGATCTTAATTTAAACGATTGGCTTGCTTACATCTGCAACAACACCAATGAAGATCACTGCAACAACGAGGCAGATTCCCATGATAACTATATTGCCGATCTACTCATATTTTTCAGCAGTTTCTTCTTCGTATATTGCCATATTCGATTAAGAAGCTAAGATCAAAGATTGATATATGACAGACACAAACAACTGTATGGTCTGAAGCTGCAGCTTATATTTTCTACTGCTTTATGGCGCGCAAAATGATAATTGAACCCATTGAGAGGAGCTAGAAAATCAGTTTATACTTCCAAATATAGGGCAAATATGGTAACTTCTACTAGCATATTTTAGGTGTAATGGATATCTTTAGCAGCTCATGCAATAGCTAGCAGGTGATTTACTGGGTCAATTTATGAAACCATGCATACTCCGCCCATCTCTTTCAACTAATTAAAATAAACCAATTATGTTTGCACTTTATCTTCACTGACTCTAGATGAATGGTACACAAAAAATGAAAAAACAAACCCTCTTTTGTTTTTATTACAAAAATACTATTTTACGTGGTAGTGCATGCATGTGTCGTGCTCACATGATGGCACAATGTGTCGTGCCACATCAACATATAATTAAAAATTACTAATATAACATATCAACGTATATTCTCATTTTTTAAGAAGAATATTATTTTCCTAAATTTATTTTTGATACATGACATGCTACTGTAGCATGTCTATATCACACTTAGCAAAAAAATTAAAAGAAAATAAAAGCATGCAAATCACGTAAACCAATTTAATATTTATCTTTTTGTTTTCCATTTCCTGACCAAATATTGTGTAAATTAAATAACAACTATTAGGACTGTAAATGAATCAATCTATTCGATAGTTCACTCAACACTCGCCCGATTAAACTCGAATTGAATATAGCTCGTGAAAAGAAAAAGTTCACCTGTGAAAACAGATACCCGCTCGATTAGTAAATGATATATACCTTACAAAAATTGACTCGATTCGGCTAAGGCTCGTTAAGGCCCTCTCGTTTATGCTCAAGTCAACTCGTTAGCTTGACTCGATTAAAACACATTCATAAATTGATAAATATATACATACACCTAGGTATATATACATATAGATATGTATTAACTAATAATATAAGTATAGCACTTTTATATTAAATATATAATATGTAATCTAATTACTTATGTCTATATATTTAATATACTTCATTGCTATATTTTATAATTTGTACAATAATTAGTCGATGAGATTTAATAATTTCAAATAGTAGTATGTGAGAACCATACATGAAATAGATATATGTTATCATATTATCGGATCTATTTGTATTAATAATATATGTAGGCATATAATATATTATTATTATGGCCGGATAAATATCAACTAGTTAGATATTAATTATTTATAAATTTTTAAAATCTTATAATTCAATCGAGATTCTACATGTTAATTGTACAAATTCAAAATTAGATTTTTTATTTTTTATTTATCTAATTTATTAATTATTAAATGTTATTCCAAAATTGAAAAAAATAAATAATTCGAACTCGAGCTCATTTGTGGGACGAGCTTGAGCTCAAGTTTGGAGTTTAACTTACCAAGTCGAGTTCGAACAAAGAATAAACAATTATATCCATTCAACAACGTAAGCAATGACATTTTCTTTCAATATGTCGTTTAAATCTAGTAGTTGTGATGAGTACTTAGGACAACAAATAATAGTCTTAATGTTGCATTTATAGATCAAAGATCATTTGAAAACAAATCATTAGAAGTACCAATGTTCATTCATTCTCTCATAAAATTTCATATTATTAAAATTATTTATATGAACACTAATTTCTAATGATATATGTACATACTTTTGGATTATATCACCTAATAATTACTCAAAAATTGTAATGTCAAACTCATGCGTTTTATTTTGGACAGCATTGAAGGTCCAAGCTTTAGAACCCCATATAATTAAATGCAGGCTTCATAGATATAATCGATGGGATCACTATTTCAATTCGAGAAGTTAGCCAAAAACAACATCAAACTTCCAAAAAAACCTATGCCATGCAACAGAAGATGCGAGACTATCATCCAAAACATGTTGAGGTTAAAGTGAGAAAGCCATCTAATTGCACATTATTTCCATCACCGTCCTCTCATTTAACCCGAAAAGAATTAGATGTTTTTTTCATAAGAAAAAAATTTAGATATTAAAAGTCCAAAAACAAACTCCATTCAAAAAAGGGGAAGAACCCAAAAAACTTAGATATCTAACTCCAAACATATATGCGATAGTGGATATTTAAAATCTATTAACCAAGTATCTTTGATTCAAAGACCATAATTTGGTAAATGGAAACAAATCTCACACGTACGGTAGCTTCCGCTTCAGCATCAGTTTCAACTGGCATCGGAGGGACATTATTGTTACCCCTTAAACATGAAGATACATTGTCAATGGCTGAAATTATCACTATTTATTTATTTATTTATTAAATGAATTTATACTTATGAATTAAGTAAATTGATTCACCTATTTTTACAATTTCGAAATCTTAGCTAATTTCAAGTCGTAGATGAATGTATATTTGAGCTTGCAAGCATGGTGAAGGTATTGTAAACTTGTTCGAACCCAACAAACTGCTAAATAGCACTTGCACTTATTTTGGGCTATAGGAAAAAGCTTTTATGTTTTACCATATTTCAATCACATGAAGATTGTATGTTTTATTGTATTTATAATTCATATCATATGATAAATCTTCATTTGTCCGAGTTAATTGTCCGAAATGGATTAGAGCAACCCAATGATCATCGCCTAACTCGCCGCCATCTCTTTCAAGCACATTTGTAACAATCGATTGAAAACAAACCAATTTTATTGAAGAAATTCTAAACACTCATAAATTACATGAAATTTGAAATATAAGCAATAACTACATACATACATACATATATATAACAGCCATCCCATGTATCATTGTAAGTTGAAAATATTATATATTATGCTACAGGTTTCAGAAAGACAAAAAGTACTGTAGAGTAGTACATCATGTCCAGGAAAAAGAAACTCATGGCCGAAGGAAATTATGAAGCAAGTTAAAGCATGGAGTGGAATCTCGATTTCACAGGCAAAAAATACCTGATCTTAATTTAAACGATTGGCTTGCTTACATCTGCAACAACACCAAGGAAGACCACTGCAACAACAGTGAGGGAGATTCCCATGATAACTATATTGCCGATCTTCTCATATTTTTCAGCGGTTTCTTCTTCGTAAATTGCCATATTCGATTAAGAAGCTAAGATCAAAGATTGATATATGACAGACACAAACAACTGTATGATCTGAAACTGCTGCTTATGTTTTCTACTGCTTTATGGTGCTCAAAATGATAATTAAACCCATTGGGAGGCGAAAATCAGTTTATACTTCCAAATATAGGGCAAATATGGTAAATTCTACTGGCATTTTTTAGGTGCAATGGATATTTTTAGCAGCTCATGCAATAGCTAGCTGGTGATTTACTGGGTCAATAACTGAAACCACGCATACTCCGCCCATCTCTTTCAACTAATTAAAATAAACCAATTATGTTTGCACTTTATCTTCATTGATTCTAGATGAATGGTACACAAAAAATTAAAAAAAGAAACCATCCTTTGTTTTTATTACAAAAATACTATTTTACGTGGTAGTGCATGCATGTCTCGTGCTCACATGGCACAACGTGTCGTGCCACATCAACATATATTAAAAATTATTGATATAACATATCAACTTATATTCTCATTTTTTAAGAAGAATATTATTTTCCTAAATTTATTTATAATACATGACATGCTACTGTAGCATGTCTATATCATAGTTAGCCAAAAATTAAAAGAAAATAAAAGCATGCAAATCACGTAAACCAATTTAATATTTAACTTTTTGTTTTCCATTTCCTAACCATATATTGTGTAAATTATATAACAACAATTAGGGTTGTAAATGAACCAATCTATTCGATAGTTCACTCAGCACTCGCCCGATTAAACCCGAATTGAACACGACTCGTGAAAAGAAAAAATTCACCCGTGAAAGCAGATACCCGCTCGATTAGTAAATGATATATACCCGACAAAAATCGACTCGATTAAGCTAAGGCTCGTTAAGGCCCTCTCGTTTATGCTCGAGTCGACTCGTTAGCTTGACTCAATTAAAACTCATTCATAAATTGATAAATATATACATGCACCTAGGTATATATAAATTTATATGTATTAACTAATAATATAAGTATAGCACTTTTATATTAAATATATAATATGTAATCTAATTACTTATATCTATATATTGAATATACTTCATAGTTATATTTTATAATTTGTACAATAATTAGTCGATAAGATTTAATAATTTCAAATACTAGTATGTGAGAACCATATATGAAATAGATATATAGTATCATATTATCCGATCTATTTGTATTTATAATATATGTATGCATATAATATATTATTATTATAGATAAATATCAACTAGTTAGATATTAATTATTTATAAATTTTTAAAATATTATAATTCAATAGAGATTCTATATGTTAATTGTACAAATTCAAAATTAGATTTTTTATTTTTTTATTTATCTAATTTATTAATTATTAAATGTTATTCCAAAAATTGAAAAAAATAAACAATTCGAACTCGAGCTCATTTGTGGGACGAACTTAAGCTCAAGTTTGGAGTTTAACTTACCAAGTCGAGTTCGAACAAAGAATAAACAATTATATCCTTTCAACAACGTAAGCAATGACATTTTCTTTCAATATGTCATTTAAATCTAGTAGTTGTAATGAGTAATCAAGACAAGAAATAATAGTCTTAATGTTGCATTTATAGATCAAAGATCATTTGAAAACAAATCATAAGAAGTACTACGAATGTTCATTCATTCTCTCATAAAATTTCATATTATTAAAATTATTTATATAAACACTAATTTCTAATTATATATGTACATACTTCTGGATTAGATCACCTAATAATTACTCAAAAATTGTAATGTCAAACTCATGCGTTTTATTTTGGACAGCACTGGAGGTCCAAGCTTTAGAACCCCATATAATTAAATGCAGGCTTCATAGATACAATCGATGGGATCACTATTTCAATTCTAGAAGCTAGCCAAAGACAACATCAAACTTCCAAAAAAACTTATGCCATGCAACACAAGATGCAAGACTATCATCCAAAACATGTTGAGGTTAAAGTGAGAAAGCCATCTAATTGCACATTATTTCCATCACCGTCCTCTAATTTAACCCGAAAAGAAATAGATTTTTTTTCATAAGAAAAAAATTTAGATATTAAAAGTCCACAAACAAACTCCATTCAAAAAAAGGGGAAGAACCCAAAAAACTTAAATATCTAACTCCGAACATATATGCGATAGTTGAGATTTAAAATCTATTATCCAAGTAGCTTTGATTCAAAGACCATAATTTGGTAAAAGGAAACAAATCTCACACGGTAGCTTCCGCTGCAGGATCAGTTTCAATTGGCACCGAAGGGACATTATTTTTACCCCTTAAACATGAAGATATATTGTCAATGGCTGAAATTATCACTATTTATTTACTTATTAAATGAATTTATCCTTATGAATTAAGTAAATTGATTCACCTATTTTACAATTTCGAAATCTTAGCTTATTTCAAGTCAGAGATGAATGAATATTTGAGCTTGCAAGCATGGTGAAGGTATTGTAAACTTGTTCAAACCCAACAAATAGCTAAATAGCATTCGCACTTATTTTGGGCTATACTAAAAAGCTTTTATGTTTTACCATATTTCAATCACAATAAGATTGTATGTTTTATTGTATTTATAATTCATATCATATGATAAATCTTCATTTGTCCAAGTTAATTGTACGTTATTACAACAGCACGATTAGGGATGTTGTCTGCCCGAAATGGATGAGAGCAACCCAATGATCATCACCTAACTCGCCACCATCTCTTTCAAGTACATTTGTAACAATCGATTGAAAACAAACCAATTTTATTGAAATAATTCTAAACACTCATAAATTACATGACATTTGAAATATAAACAATAACTACGTACATACATATATATAACAGCCATCCCATGCGTCATTGTAAGTTGAAAATATTATATATTATGCTACATATTTCAGAAAGGAAAAAAGTACTGTAGAGTTGTACATCATGTCCAGGAAAAAGAAACTCATGGCCGAAGAAAATTATGAAGCAAGTTAAAGCATGTAGTTGAATCTTGATTTCACAGGCAAAATATGCCTGATCTTAATTTAAACGATTGGCTTACTTACATCTGCAACAACACCAATGAAGACCACTACAACAACGAGGGAGATTCCCATTATAACTATATTGCCGATATTCTCATATTTTTCAGCGGTTTCTTCTTCGTAAATTGCCATATTCGATTAGGATGCTAAGATTAAAGATTGATATATGACAAACACAAACAACTGTATGATCTGAAGCTGCTGCTTATGTTTTCTACTGCTTTATGGCGCTCAAAATGACAATTAAACCCATTGGGAGGCGAAAATCAGTTTATACTTCCAAATATAGGGCAAATATTGTAAATTCTTCTGGCATTTTTTAGGTGTAATGGATATTTTTAGCAGCTCATGCAGTAGCTAACTAGTGATTTACTGGGTCAATTACTGAAACCATGCATACTCCGCCCCTCTCTTTCAACTAATTAAAATAAACCAATTATGTTTGCACTTTATCTTCACTGATTCTAAATGAATGGTACACAAAAAATGAAAAAAAGAACCCTCTTTTGTTTTTATTACAAAAATACTATTTTACGTGATAGTGCATGCATGTGTCGTGCGTGCTCACATGGCACAACGTGTTGTGCCACATCAACATATAATTAAAAATTATTGATATAACATATTAACGTATATTCTCATTTTTTAAGAAGAATATTATTTTCCTAAATTTATTTATGATACATGACATGCTACTATAACATGTCTATATCACACTTAGCAAAAAATTAAAAGAAATTAAAAGCATGCAAATTCACTACAAAAAAAAGATAGAATTGCCGACGTTGGTTATACGCCAACAACTATCCAAAAAAAATGTTGCTAATTAATTCGCGGCATTTTTTCACTGGCGTAACCTTCCGCCATTAATGGAGGATTACTATTTTCATGTTTCCGGCGTTTGTGCAAACGCCAATATTTGTAAATCTCATTAGTGGCGTTTATATACAATTTAGCAGCATTTCTTGAAACACCACCACAGTACCTACATTAACAGCATTTCTCAAAATGCCGCCACTTTATCGTTGCCATCCCTTGGCATGTACTAGTGGCGTTACCATAAATGCCACTACTACTACTACATTGCTGACGTATCATATAAATTGGTGGCATTTATTTAAATGCCATTAATAGTACGTTGATGATGGCATATTGAATTTGTTAAAGGCATTTATCTGACCGCCGCCAATTTTAAAATAGCCGCATTATGATAAATGCCGCTAATAGTAAATTGCCAACACATCATATAAATTGGTGACATTTATTTAAATTCCACTAATAGTATGTTGGCAACAGCATTTATCTGACCGCCGCCACTTTTAAAATAGCGGCATTACGATAAATGCCGATACTAGTAATTTGCTAACGCATCATATAAATTGACAACATTTATTTGAATGCCACTAATAGTATGTTGGCGGCGGCACATTGAGTAATTTAATGGCGTTTATCTAAACACTGCCAATGATCTAATTTAATGACGATTATCTAAACACCGCCACTAGTACGCTGCCGACTCATCATATAATTTGGCAACATTTATTTAAATGCCACTAATAGTACTTTGGCAAATTTATTAACGGGCATTTGTCTAAACAACACCACAAGTTTGTTTTTTCCACATTGCATAAATTAACGACGTAATGTAAACACCGCCACTAGTTTGTTGCCAACACATTTTTTAAATTAACGACATTAGTTTAAACACTACTACAAATATGTTTCTGGCGCATTGCATTAATTAATGATGTTTAAAACACACTAATAATATGATATACCACAATAAAAAAAAATATATAATATATAAATTAATAATAAATATGATATAATGGGTGATTATTTATATAATAAAAAAAATTACAAATCAAATCACATGAAAGTTCTTCATGGATAATTCTTCTTCTTCTTCATATTGTGTTTGTCATTGGCTGTAGGACCATTTCTTTCATGGGTAGTTCTTCTTCACATTTATCTAATAGTGCTTTGAAATTGTTATGCAATCGTTGCGCCTAGAAAAGATCAGAAAAGTCATACTAAATTAATAGAGAGAGTAATATATATTAAAGGAATAATAGATGAAGTGGCAAATGCGATTGGGAATGAAGCCGATATATATCATGTTAGAGGTTCTAAAGAGTAATATATGTTAAATGAAATAAAGTGGATATTGTGTTGCAAAAAGAAAACAAGATTGAGTGTGTGTTAGTCGACAGAAAGAACCCAACTTGAGCACCACTTAAGACCAAAAATTCAAGCAACATCCTGCTTGACAGATAAGAGATATGAAATCAGTCATATTATGGGCATGTGTGAATGCTACAGAGAGGAAAGACGAATAGAGAGGCTTACTTGTCATCATGGATAGGAACTCCCCATTCTTCAATCTCATGTTGACCCTCAACCACTTTTCCAATGGACGGGAACAATACCAGATCGAATAAGTTCACCAGGAATAGCTATAACGAAAGTCAATTCCAAAACAAAATTCACAAAATCTGATCATCTCCTCAAGAACAGCTATAACGAAAGTATTTCACTGCCTTGATCAATCAGGCCTTTTGCCAAGGACTTAGCAATCCCACCAACATGGTAGTTAATCACACCAAAATGCCTATCACAAAGAACCTGGGACAAAAAATATACAGGGAAATAGCATTAAGAATAAGCATAGAAAGAACCTAAAAAGCAAATCGAACAGCTTACAATGCTAGCATTGATCATTGGTGTCTGCAAATCATTGACTGTGCTCACAATGAAACACTGCAGTAACAAAATAGGCAAAAAAATTTAAGTTATGAACCATGGGATGAACCATATGTCCAGACTATTCAATAACTATATAAAAATTCTAATGGAATCAAGAAGTTCCTTCAACCCATGCCTCTGCATCTATGGCAATTTAAGTTACAGAGAAACATGTATCAATGATTCACAAGCAACGCACAATGAATCACAAAGAAACATGTCTCAATCAAGAAAGTTTCAAAATTAGAATTTTTTGTTAACTCTGAAAGAAGCTACCAACATGTATTGATTCACCTGGTTGTGGTTTTAGTGGAAAATTCCTAGACGAGAAATCTGGTTCATGATCTCTTTAGAGTTTGAATGCATTTGTTACTTTTGATTTACTCGACAAATAGTGAGGTCAATTAACAATGAGACTAAGGTTCATGTAGCCATAGCTTCTTTTCTACATCCAAACGTATGAACATCAGATTGATCATATGAGCAGTTCAGAAACTAAGTTAAAAGCATGTAAGCATACCTATAAGCAAAATGTGGAGTGTACGAATAAAACACAAAATCTAATCTAATTGTTATGGATACAAAATAAATAAATAAAGTTCTTTATTTTCCCGATTTAGTTAGTTGAATCTGAGAAAGCATAATTACATCGTCATCATAGAATTTGCAAACGTAGCAGAAATATTCTCCCATATTGACGCCACAGTCGGTACAAACTTGAGCAATCTAGAACGGGAAGAGAAGTATGATTGAAACCAGTTAAAATCGAAAAAAGGAATGCAAAACAGAAAAATTAAAAGAGAAACTGCAATAGACATAATAGGAAAAATGAAGAACAAAGATACCGCAAAAGGGCAAGATTTAACAGATGTGAAGCCAGAGCCAAACAAGATATGACCGCTTTTTCTGGAACTCGTTCTATGAAAAAAAATCTAGAAAATGAAATATATAAAAATAAAAATAAAAAATAAAAAATAAAAAAAATTGTTTAATATCCAAAGTAGATATGACCACGATTGTTAATGGAGCAACCATTCGATGCGAAGGTGGGAACACATGATGGCTGAGGAGAGGTTGCCGTTCTAGGTGATTTATGGTTAGACTGGGTAGCTTGCTGTGGGTTCGCTTGACACAAGGAGTTGCGGTTTAAGGTGGAACTGGTGGTAGGTTGCTCTGTTTTTGGCATAGCAAAATAGAGGAAGTTGCCGGGCTGTTGGGACACTGTGGTTGGGTTGTTTTCATGGTATTTCTGAAGTGAGGTAGAGCCAGCTTGACAGAAAGAAATGAAGAGAATGAACGAAAGAGGCACTAACAATTGGCTTGAATATTGAGGGAAAAGAAGCCAACACTTGAGTTTAAGTTTATGGGAGGGTGGCATTCCCACGAGTTGCAGCGTGTTAATTAGCAGTGAGAGGGAAATTTAAACTTTCTTGAAAATTTGAGGCAGGGAGGTTGGCGCTTAAGTTTTCATTCGTTTTTGTTTTGGAAATATTTTGAGGGAACTTATATATGGACATATGTACACACGCCACCACATATGTTATTAGTCTTCTATTTCCTTATTTGGCCTCTTTCCTTCTAATTTCTTGACTAACATTATGCTTATTCAATAGTACTATTTGATCCAAATATTTCAATCCTCTCTATAATTAAAAAATATAATATAATATTTTTTATATTATATAATATATATAATATTATTTTATTATATATATTAAGATAATGTTATTATAATTTTATGTCTATATAAAATATATATAATAATGGTATTACAATCTTAAACATGATAATATTATCATATTTACTTAATCATATGCTTTATATTTGAGGCGACAACCAGAAACGAACCGCAACCCATGATTTCCTTGCCATTTACGTTGGTCTCATTCACGCTTCACTGTGGAATTCATGGACACTGTGTTCATGGCTACTTCTGAGAAATCTACACCTGCTTTTTTTTTCCCGAGAAGATCGCTGATAGGCAATTCAATTGAAAACTGAAAACTTGCTTCATGTGGTTGGCAATGGCTTTACAGTTATTTTCAACATCTAAAATCAAATCAAGTGCATAATCGTAATAAGGAACTTGATTGCTTAACCCACATAGGTTAAAATCTGCACCCGCTTGAATCAAAAATTGGTCAAATAAAATGCTCTGCAATCATGCACAAACAAATCAACACTCTCGTGATCACAAAAAATTATGATGCTTTGTGTTTCAATTAATTCTCATTGAATGTACACTAACTCTCTATTACTATAGATAATATACTTTAAGTCTATATATAAATTATAATATAAATCACTATAGTATTAGTTATACTAACACTATATCACTTATGATACTATTAACTATAATGATATAGTAATACTTATAAACTATTAATGATATAAACATACTATTAAATGATACTTTTCGACACCGAGCAATATTGGCAATCAAATTGTGGCCGCCTAAACCTTGAATTAGGATTCACAAGTATTGAAAATTTGAACTAGGATTTGCACGTATTGAAAATTGTAATATTGCCAATCTAACTCAATACTGTTGATCCCCTTGAGTTAGGATTCGCAAGTATTGAAAATTTAATTTCTCCTTTTGGCCATGGATTGGGAATCCATACATGAGGATGACAACTCTAGGTGCATTACTAGTGCACTCATCCTAGCAATGCAATATGCCCTTACCTCATGGTACTGTCTTCACTGTCATAACATAGGCTATTATATATCTTGTCTGTCAGACATGTGAGTATCATGCCGACTTGCGACTAAATATTGGCAATAAAGAGGCAGTCGAGTGAGCAACATGCAGTCGGTCTAGGAGTAAGGTGAGCATCATGTTGTAGAGAGTCTGACAAACGCGGGATAGCACAAGGTGATGAATGATGGTTTGCCTACACTAGGCGAGCAAATGATGGGTTGCCTGTCCTAGGGCAAGAGGCTGCCAAGTGTTACTTCTATTTTCTTTCTTGCAAACTAAGGGTGTAGAACCTGGTAAGATTTTTTTCCGGTCCGGTCCGAAACCAGGAATCTGAGCGGATAAAATAAACTCGGATCTCGTTTTGAGACCCGGTTATCCGTAATCGGATCCTTTTTTTTTAATCCCTGTCATAATTTATTTTTAAAAGTTTTAAAGTCTTAAAAAAATTATACATCCGGTTATAATTTGGATATCTAGGCTTATAACCCCATGTATGTGTTTGGCGTTTATATCCTTCAACCGAATTGATGTGTTTGGCATTTTAAAGTTTCAACCGAATTTATATCCTTCAAATATATATCCCCGCAGGCCCATATAACCCCATTTATGTGTTTGGTTTTTTATCTTCCCCGACCATTAACATAGCTAGGGCTACCGAATATTTTCAACTCTCACTCTGATCACGTATTAGATTCCCAAATAGCAACGCCTACACAGATCGCTTGATCACAGCGCCGGCTGATCACTTCTCCTCCTCCACATAGCAATGTCCCTACACGGCAATTAAAAAACACCAGCCTTCCTCCCTTGAGCTCACTGCAATTCGCTTAAACACCGGTTGACCACTGCATCGTGCTCTATTTTGCACCAACAGTTTAAACCAATAACCACAGCCCACGCCGCCACCAGCAACTGCAGCAGAGGGCGCCGAAGAACAGCTCACCACCATCAAACACTATTGTACGTAAGATTCTCTAACTCAATTACAACCAAAGTTTTCATGGTTCTTTGAGTTTTCTTTTTATGGTGTATTTTGTTTTTTTTGTCTATAAAGTAAAATTGTTTAGTAGGACTGTATTATATGGTCAGTTCTAAGTATCTCTGGGATTAACAATATAAAAAGGAAAATTTTTCAAACAGGACTTGGTAATGGGGAAGATAAAACGCCAAACACATACCCGTCCCCCCCTCTCTGCTTAAGGGGCTGCGTGATTTTCATCTCTCTCTCTCTCTCTCTCTCTCTCTCTCTCTCTCTCTCTCTCCCATACTAGAATCCTTCATTTAATCTTTTGAAAGCTTTGTTTTCATTTAGAAAAAATATATATAATTAGTACGGATCAATTCACAACAAAAATTTGTAGAAAAATGGAAAACAAAGTACGGATGGTAAGAGTTTACAAGTACACAAGAAATATGTTGCTTTCTATGTATTTTCTTTTGTTAAAATACTGCATGGCATTCCTAGTTCGGGTTTTTTAGAGAACATAAACATCTTTAATAAGACGTGAATTAGCAATTTTGAAAGAAAATAATAAATAAATAAAAACTTCAAAATATTACCATCAGATTCTTTATCAATTATTACTAATAGATTGCACAAGAAATTACAAGCATGAAACATAAATATACTTCTTCACTAAACCTCATAGAAAGAGTATGGGTCATGGCTTTATATGAAACTGAGTAAATCTGTTAAATTTTGTTGTCAATGGTTCTATCTTATTTCTCTCTTATAACCACAAAAGATCACTATATTGATCACAATTGCAAGAAAACACAGTATCTAGGAAACCTTTGTGCTATTATATATTGTACAAAGAAACTTTTAAAAAAATGATACATTATGCATAAGTAAGAAAGATTAATACTTGTTAAAAGGGAAAATTTATTGTTTTTAAAAGGGAAGATTTGGTTAAAAATAAAGCATGAAATCATTTATATATATGGGATCTTTTGTATCTAGCACCTCTTTAAGAGGAAATATTTTTAGGTCAAGTTCAGTAGTAGCATTCCGACTCCTGAGAATTTTTAAAATCAAATTTATAATTATATAGTTGGTGGTAAATATTAGAATTTTAACTCTTCAGGATAAAAAGTAAAAAAAGTTTTGATTTGAAAAACATATAGAAAAGATAGGGACAAAGAAGGGGAGAAGCTTAGACTTTCAACTTCTTCTTCCTCCTCCATTTGATTGAGAGCAAAAATAGATCTTGAATGGTTGTATCAAAATTTAATGGTAATTGCCAAAGTTCACTTCTTCAAAACCCATGGACATAGGCCACAATGTCCAACTATGTTAAATTTTAGTATCACTTTCATGTTATGTATTTTAAGTAGGACTTAGGATTTGGTTGAATGCATAACTATATTGTTAACATAAAATCCTCTGCCATACACTAGTTATCCAAGCAAGATGAGTGCTATTTGCCATTTTGTCAAAGTACTATTTGTGCCACCTGTGTAACGAAAGCTAACATAGAATGAGAGGATATTACTTATGGGCTAGCTATGTGTAGAGCTGTAAATGAACCAATCTGTACGATTACTCGCCTGATACTCATTCGGCTAAATTCGAACCGAATTCGACTCATAAAAAAAAGCTCAATTGTGAAAATAGAAACCCGCTCGATTAGTAAATGACACATACTCGATTAAACTTGACTCGACTCAATTAAGGCTTGTTAAGGTTAGTTCGTTCATGCCCAACTCAGCTCGTTAGCTTGACTTGATTAGAGTTAGTCCATAACTCATTAAATACATATAATTTGTTTTTATCTATTAGTACTCTTATAAACACACATATATATATGCTTTTATACATATTAAATTTAATAAATAGCATAGTTAACTTTATAATTAAATATGTAGTATGTAACGCCAATTACTTATGCCTAGTCATTTATACCTATATATCGAATATAGTTCATAATTAAATGTTAGCTAATTAAATACTTAAGTGATTACTCTTTTGTGTTGTTAAAGGGAAGATTTATGGGATCTTTTGCATAAATCCAACAATATTTAAGCAAATTTAATTTTTAAAAAGCAAATTTATGTTTTTGGTATTTATATGCAAATTTATGCTTTATTTTGCTTCACTTTTCAAAGTTCAATATTATTTTCCGTACTATGTTTTAAGTTATTGATGATCTTGCATTCTCATTCTATTCTGTTTTCATATTTAAAATATAATTAAGCTATGGGCAAAAGTTGGATGAAAAAACCTCGACATACAAAAGAGTATGTTGATGGTGTCAATGAGTTTTTGAAGTTTGCATGCAAGAATTGTGCTACAGATTCGCCGATTTGTTGCCCATGTAGAAAATGTGGATTACGTAAGATGTTCATGCACAACATGGTTTATGATCATTTGATTAGCTATGGAATTTCTCAAAGTTACACCATTTGGCATGCTCATGGGGAGAGAATAGGGGAGGCATCTTACCATGCTACTGATGCCCAAAATAATAATGAGCAAATAAATGAAAGCTCTAGTGGGATGACAACCATGTTACATGACATTTTCCCTATGTTTGATCCTGAAATAGTTGAGGGTGGGCCTGAAATAGGTGTGGATGCTGGAGAAGCTGGAGTGCAAAATGAAAATCAACAAGGTTCTAGCGAAAGAGTTAATAAATTTTACAATATGTTGAAAGATGCTAATGAGCCATTATATGAAGGGTGCACAAAACATACTAAGTTTAGTGCTATTGTACATCTCTGGAATATGAAGTGTTTGGGTTGATTGAGTAATAGCATTTTCACAGAACTGCTTGAATTTGTGAATGAGTTGCTCCCACCAAGAATATCATTGCCTAAAAATACGTACGAGGCAAAGAAGTACATGAATGAGTTAGGTCTTGGATACAAGAAGATCTCAGTATGTCCCAATGGTTGTATGTTATTTTGGAAGAACAATGAGAATATGGAAACATGCGTGGTATGCGGAGTGTCAAAATGGAAGCAAAAAGAGTCTATAGATGATAGGTCTAGAAAGGTAAAAGACGTCCAGCGAAAATATTACGGTGGTTTCCGTTAAAGGCAAGGTTGCAACGCTTTTTATGTCATCGAAGACTTCTTCACAAATGAAATAGCATGCTATAGGCCGCAATAATGATGGGATACTAAGGCATCCAGCAGATGGCATGGCTTGGAAGACGTTTGATTCACAACATGATGATTTTGTCTTTGACCCCCGCAATGTTAGGCTTGGTTTACTTGCAGATGGTTTTAATCCTTTTGGTAACATGAGCATTTCCTATAGTATTTGGCCGGTTATGTTAGTACCTTACAATTTACCTCCTTCAATGTGCATGAAACGATCAAGTTTCATGCTATCGTTGATTATACCAGGACCATCATCACCTTCAATGAATATAGATGTATACTTAGAGCCTCTAATATCAAAATTAAAGGAATTATGGGAGGTTGGAGCACCAACCTATGATGTTTGCTCTAAAGAGATCTTTACAATGAGCACGGCTTAAATGTAGACGATAAATGATTTTCCTACATATGGTGATTTGTCTAGGTGGAATACGAAAGGTCGTTTAGCATGTCCTTGTTGTATGGGTAACACACGATCTAAATGGCTGAAACATGGAAAAAAGTTTTCCTATATCGGGCATAAACGATTCTTGCCAAGTGATCATAAGTGGAGAATGATGGCAAAAACATTTGATGGTATACGAGAAATTAATCATTCACCTACTATGCCAACACCTAATAAAATTTTGGAACAATTAGATTATTTAAATTGCAATGATAGAATAAATCGTAAAAGAAAAAGAGTTGTGGAGTCGACTAATTTTAAGGAACACTCATGGAAAAAACGTAGTATTTTCTTTAGTTTGCCTTAATAGAAAGATAATTTATTGCGTCATAATCTTGATGTGATGCACATTGAAAACAATAAGGTGGATAATATTGTTGGCACACTATTAAATATTGATACAAAATCAAAAGATGGCATAAAGGCACGCCTTGATTTACAAGAGTTGGGTTTGAGACCACAACTTCATCCGATTATAACAGCTGCAGAGAAGACATATTTGTCTCAAGCTATTTTAACAATGAGAAACAAAGAGAAAGAAGACTTGTTGAAGGTTATACAAAATGTCAAAGTACCAGACGGTTATTCTTCAAATGTTTCACGTTGTGTCAAGCTTCAACACCATACTATAGTAGGCATGAAGAGTCATGATTGTCATATACTAATGCAATAGCTCTTGCCAATTGCATTACGTGGGTTATTACCTAAGAAGGTAATAGAACCATTAATCGAGCTATCTGGATTCTTCAGGGGAATATGTTCCAAAACGTTGCGACTTGAAGATTTGGACCAATTGGAATCTATAATAATTTACATATGGTGCCAATTAGAAATGATATTTCCGCCATCATTTTTCACGGTTATAGTGCACTTGACCATACATTTAGTTGCAGAATGTAAGCTTGGAGGACCTATTCATTATCGATGGATGCATCCCGTTGAAAGGTATGCTATAGTTATTGAATTAAAAACACATAAATATCAGTGGAATGAGAACATATTTTTTAAAAAAATAGTAAAAATCATCTAATGATATGTGGTAGGTACCTACACCGACTTAAGTTTCATGTGTGTAACAAAGCTGCACCAGAAGATTCCATTGCTGAAGGATATTTGTTGGAGGAATTATTGACATTTTGTTCTCGTTATTTAGAATCCGCTCGAACGGTTTTCAATAGACCATCTAGAAACCCGGATGATTCTAAAGGGAAAGTTGTTGACGTTCGCCTCGATTTTACGTCGTGGACCCAAGCACATCGCTATATTCTCTTCAACTTTAACGTTTCACTCCATTCCACATGTGAGTTGCAATGCTTAATACGTACGAATCAAATTACATTTCATTTATATTTGTGTCATTATAACAGACATTTGTGATGTCATGAACATATATAGGATGCACTTAGAAATAATGAGGAATAAAGTTTATGGGAATCATTTATCGAATGATGAACTACAGAAGAGGCACCAGGAATATAGTTCCAAGACTATGTACGGATTGCACCCCCATTCAATATTGGATCGCAATATTTATTATTCATCTGTAGCTAGTTTTCGTCATTTTAATCAATGCTAATAATCCAACATTTCTGGTAATGAAAATGGATGACAATGGAAGAAGTAAATTGAGCCATAAAGTCGTAATACATTCCAAAAGTCCTATGCAAGTTGCCAAAGAATTTAAGCGAATTTTCATTAATGGCACAAAATTTCGCACTATGAATCATGAAAATAGAAAGAAAACTCATAATTGTAGTGTTAGTGTGTGTACTGATCAAGGTGGCCCTGGTTGGTATGCCCAATTAACACACATAATTGAGGTTATGTATTATGATGGGTCCCGATATGTTTTATTCAAATATAATTGGGCAGACGTTGCTCGGGGTAGAAGTTTCAAGGTGGACGAGTTTGGCTTTACTCTTGTAAATTTTTCTCATTTAGTACACACTGGTAGTCGAATAACTGATGATCCATTTGTTTTATCTTCCCAAGTATCTCAAGTATTTTATGTGGCAGATGAAAGATGCTCAAATTGGGTTGTGGTTGTTAAGACAAAACCAAGATACGTGTATTACACTGGTGAAGAGGAAGTGACTGACGACGATGATGATGAATATTTAGTCAATGAATATTGTATTAACACTTCAAACCATGAAGCTATTGAACCTAGTATTGACAATGTTGTGTGGATGCGAAACGACATAGATGGAATGACGATTGAAAATCCTCAATAGTGTTGAGTAAGAAATATATAATGTTAGACTATTTAACATGATATCTCTTATCACATAAATCTATCTCATATCATGCTCCAAATATTATTATTTCTATTGATTTGCATATATGTAAATTTGTTTTTTTATAGGTACAATGGGTCCAAAAAAAAGGCAAAGAATACCATACCACAGTTGCAAAGACAATCTATAAGACTACAAGCTTTCCATAGTGAGCCACAATTTGACAGGGTGGCCAATTCATTACCCTCTGTCAATGGGCCACCCCTTTCTGTTGATAGGATGGTGGAGTCATCACCTTCTATAGATTGTCCTTCCCAACCATCATTATCTTCACAATAAGGGACCCAACCTTCTATACCGAGTCAAATGGGAGGCCAACTATCCACACATACGGAGATGAGCAAAGAGACCAAGCCATGCACATATGTACCAATAGCACCTAGTTCAAAAGCAGAAAATGTTAACTTGTGTTCTGACATTGGAGATCGCTTTCTCATCGTTGTCGGTATGTTTTTGTTTTTCCTACTTATTATTTATTTCACTATGAATGCAGATTTACAAAATACTAACAATGTAACTAAATCCATTTTTGCATATAGTAATGGAGATCGAGTAAAGAGACTATTGCACTCTATTCATGACATTTAGCATCTTCCAGAAGGGAAGCGAATTGAAATGGAACTCAACAATCTTGGTCAGCCCATCAAAAAGCAAGACTCAAAAGTGGTAAGGTTTGGTGGTCCAATAGCGAGAAGTAATAAGTTGGTTCCAATAATTTAAAAAGATTGGAGGTCGGTGCCTAAAACCATAAAGGAGGAGGCGTGGGGTCTTATAAATGTATGCTTTTTTATATTAAAATATTATTATTAATTAAAAAAGGTATATTTTGAAATTTTTGTTAGAAAGCTACTTACTCACCTGTGTAAATTTATTTTGACTGTAAGGCAAGTTTAAAGTTCCTGATGACAAATTGGATGTATTCAGAAAATGAATACTAAAGGACTTGGGGAAGAAATGGAAAGACTACAAGCATGAATTGAAGAAAAAGTTACTTAATAAAAAAGACACATCTGCAGCACAAGTTGTGGCAAGGGCAAGTCTCGATATGGTGGACTTAGAGCAACTAGCAAAGTTGGCCAATCTTTGATTTGATCCAGAATATATGGTAACAATGCACATATTTCTATTATAGATTTATAAAGTCAACCAACTAGTTATTTTAATTATAATTCTCATAATATTTGTAATGTTGTAATCAAAATATAATAAAAACAAGGAGTATCGTAAGAAGCAGGTTGTTGTTCATAGCAGAGGATCAAAAAGTTTAGCAAGATATGCCCATGATGTGGTATTTATTTAATTAATATTTATTTATTGTTGAATATTTGTTAGTTCTTTGTTTTAATATATGTGTTTAACCTAAAATATTGGACATAGAAAAAATCAACTGGGGCAATGCCAAGTCGAGCCCAGTTGTTTGTCAAGGCCCATAAGAAAAAGGATGGCACGCACCACAATGATGACACGAAGAAGAAAGTTGTATGTTTATTTTCAAATATATTACTTTTTTAATTTTAAACGATTTATAAGATGAAGAATGATGTGTATTTTTTATTATCTATTACAGGTTGAGATGGAGGAACTTTTAACACATGACACAAATTCTATATAAATGGGGTCTGGAGGAACATGACTTGGGCATTAGATGATGTTTATTCGAAAGTTATGGGCCCAGAACGGCCTGGACGTGTGCGTGGCTTGGGATTTGGGCCAACCCCTACAAGGCAAACTTGTCAACATTCACCACCAACTTCAAATCAAGAATATGATATATTGAAGGAAGAGTTTGAGAAAATGCGAATCACGAATTAACTGAATTACGGAACTTAGTAAACACATTCGTGCATGCACAGGTGAGCACCCCACATATTAGTTGATATCAATCAACCTTATTTTGAAATTTTTGGACCCTCATTTGAATTTATATTCAGGCTTTAGAACAAAATCGAAAACAGAATGAAGAGGAAGAGAAAGATGAAGAAGAGGAAAATGCTGAAGAGGACGAAGATCAAGAGGAAGATGCAGAAGAGGAAGAGAACAAGAAGGACGATGATTGAGGGTCAGGATTATAAGTGAGACTATAATTGAGACTATATTTATGGTATTTGCCATATATTGACGTTTGCTCTGTTTTAGTGGTATTCACAACTTTCCTTAATTGAGACTATATTTATGGTTATGCCATATATTGACGTTTACTATGTTTTGCTAAGTTGGAATTAGGATGGATTATAAAAGGAGAAGTGCTGGATTATGCATTAGTTTTACTACTCTTTTTGGAAGTTGTGAATCTTAGTATGATATTTAACATATTTTTTCATAAAGTTCGCAAATACCACATTCTTTTTTAAAAAAGAATAAATATGAGATCCATATTAAAAGATTAAATTTTAAATAATAGACTCTATTTTTTTTTAAAGGAATATTGTACGACACTGCACAATTTTTGGGGGTATTTTCGTATCATTTAAATAAGTTTTTTTATTTTATTTTATTTATTTTACTACCAATAAATTTATAATAGTTTTCACCGTTGACTCTATATATTAATATCGGCGTAACAATATATACGTCTGCGCATTTATAAAATAGCGGCATTTCATTGATCAATTTTTGACATTTTATAAATGCCGCCAATGTATATAATTATTTCCTGCGTAATAATATAAACGCCAGAAAATTACTAATTTACCAGCGTAAAATTAATCAATGGCCGGCATTTGAAATTAATCAATGGCCGGCATTTGTTTAAACAATATAAACGCTGAAAAATTCAATACTTTACCGGAGTAAACTCTAACAATTGTCGGCGTTTTATGAAACTCCACTGATGCTATATATTATTACTAGTAGTATATTATAAATGCCGACTAACACGGTTAATATAATGGCGTATAATTAATAAATTATTGGAATTTGTTTAAACGCCACCAAAAATATATATTATTACTGGTGTAACAAAATAAATGCCAGCAAACTACTAATTTCCCACCACATCATTACTATATTGGCGGCGTTGTTATAAACGCCGCCAAAGCTATATATTATTACCGGCGTAAAAATTTGAACGCCAGGAATCTCAATAATTTACCGGCGTTTCGTAAATTTATATATCTACTGGCACATAAACAAATGTCGCGCATATAAACACCGCCAATTTTGCCTTTTTTATAGTGAAATCATGTAAACCAATTTAACATTTAACTTTTTGTTTTCCATTTCCTGACCATATATTGTGTAAATTATATAACAACAATTAGGGTTGTAAATGAACTAATCTGTCGGTAGTTCACTCGGCACTTGCCCGATTAAACTCGAATTGAACTCGACTTATGAAAAGAAAAAGTTCACCCAAAAACAGATATCCGCTCGATTAGTAAATGATATATACCCGACAAAAATCAACTCGATTCAACTAAGACTCGTTAAGGCCCTCTCGTTTATGCTCGAGTCAACTCGTTAGCTTGACTCGATTAAAACTCATTCATAAATTAATAATATATACATGCACCTAGGTATATATACATATATATGTATTAACTAATAATATAAGTATAGCACTTTTATATTAAATATATGAAAAATGTTGGAGGTAACCGGGAGGAGGAATCGTTGGGAAACCATTGCTGATGTGGACAAATTAAAACGCCATCGTTTCATTCAACTGGTCAAATCAGTGCATTCGCTCCACCAAATCCCTTTGTCTTCCCTAGAATTCCTTTTTCCCTTTGTCTCTCCATCCTTTCCTCTTCGTCTTCCCCACCATTTCCCTCACTCTGCCTTCAAGATCTACAATGCTATTTGCATAAGGAACACCCTGAGACAAGTAAGAGTGAGAGGAAGAGAATATGCAGGTTGATGGACTACCGGAATTTGCCAGCGGAAGCCTGCTTGCATGCAGTTCAAAATGAGCGGCTTACTTTGCTCCCATTTTGATTTCGACTTTTCCATTTTGATTTTGACCCTCGGAATCATCAAGCTGGGCAAGATAAGCCCTGGCTACCTATATATAAGATATTTATGGCATTAATTAGTTAGTATGGCATATATTTCTACATTTATTTTCAAAAAAGAGGTAGATATTTACGGTCTTTGATCATGCATTCTCAACTGCAGTGTCTCACAAGCTACCACACTTTGTTCGTATGTCTAGTCAAAACACTGGTCAAATGGGTTTCGAAATGGTTTTTCAGATGGGTTTCGAAATGGGTTTGGCCATTTCTATCTTCTCAGATCTCTCTTCTTCAACTCAGACCTCTCTTCTGCATTTTCATTCGTCTCCAGCATTTTCTTCCTTTTTTTTATTAATTTTATTTTAACAATGTGGCCATTGACACGTCACCCGGTTACCAACGGTTGCACCACCCCGGTTGTATCTAGCAGAATTGTAAATATATAATATGTATTACTTATGTCTATATATTAAATATACTTCATAGCTTTATTTTATAATTTGTACAATAATTAGTCGACAAGATTTAATAATTTCAAATACTAGTATGTAAGAACCATACATGAAATAGATATATGTTATCACATTATCCGATCTATTTGTATTAATAATATATGTAGGCATATAATATATTATTATTATGGATAAATATCAACTAGTTAAATATTAATTATTTATAAATTTTTAAAATCTTATAATTCAATAGAGATTCTACTTGTTAATTGTACAAATTCAAAATTAAATTTTTATTTTTTTATTTATCTAATTTATTAATTATTATATGTTATTCAAAAAATTGAAAAAAATAAACAATTCGAACTCCAGCTCGGCTCAACTCGAGCTCATTTGTGGGACGAGCTTGAGTTCAAGTTGGGAGTTGAACTTACTGAGTCGAGTTTGAACAAAGAATAAACAATTATATCCTTTCAACAACGTAAGCAATGACATTTTCTTTTAATATGTCGTTTAAATCGAGTAGTTGTAATGAGTACTCAGGACAACAAATAATAGTCTTAGGTTGTGCTTGGCCACTAAGAATTCTCATATGAGAATTTTGAGTTTTAAGATAAAATATTAAAATATTATATTTTAATATTATTATTGTTTTGGAATTTGAAAAAGTTAAAAAAAAGTTAAATTATTTATTATATTTTGTATGGGGATTTGAAAAAGTTGTAATGATGAGATGAGAATTTTGACTTTAAGATGAAAATTTCAAAGGGCCAAGCAGAACCTTAATGTTGCATTTATAGATCAAAGAACATTTGAAAACAAATCATCAGAAGTACGAATGTTCATTCATTCTCTCATAAAATTTCCTATTATTAAAATTATTTATATAAACACTAATTTCTAATGATATATGTACATACTTCTGGATTAGATCACCTAATAATTACTCAAAAATTATAAGGTCAAACTCATGCATTTTATTTTGGACAGCACTGAAGGTCCAAGCTTTAGAACCCCATATAATTAAATGCAGGCTTCACAGATACAATCGATGGGATCACTATTTCAATTCTAGAAGCTAGCCAAAGACAACATCAAACTTCCAAAAAAACCTATGCCATGCAACAGAAGATGCGAGACTATCATCCAAAACATGTTGAGGTTAAAGTGAGAAAGCCATCTAATTGCACATTATTTCCATCACCGTCCTCTAATTTAACCCGAAAAGAAATAGATTTTTTTTCATAAGAAAAAAATTTAGATATTAAAAGTCCACAAACAAACTCCATTCAAAAAAAGGGGAAGAACCCAAAAAACTTAAATATCTAACTCCGAACATATATGCGATAGTTGAGATTTAAAATCTATTATCCAAGTAGCTTTGATTCAAAGACCATAATTTGGTAAATGGAAACAAATCTCACACGGTAGCTTCCGCTGCAGGATCAGTTTCAACTGGCACCAAGGGGACATTATTGTTACCCCTTAAAAGTGAAGATACATTGTCAATGGCTGAATTGAGTAGGCTTATCTTTGAATTCAAGGTCTGCCGCGTCTTCTGCTTTCCAGGAAACAAACAAAATGAAGTATTAAAACTATTCAATTAGCAGGAAAGAATGCATAGGGGCCATTAACAAGTAATTACCTCCAAACCTTCATCATAATAATACGGTCTCCGGGCCCTTCGAAACCCATATTCATCTTCATTCAGCAAGGATCTTCTTATCTGCATAAAACAGAGCAAACCCGGATTAGACCCAAACTTAAAGCATAAACCAAAACCCAAAAGAATGAAACAGACCATCAAACATATTTTAAAGCCCAAAGGACAACATATTCCAATTGCCTCCCAAAGAACCATAATGGATGATACACAGATTATCCATTTTGCTTTAGAACTTTAGATAGATTTTCAATAATGGATAATTACAAGACGTAATTAAAGGGATTAAATGAGACATTAAAGAGAAGGAAACTACCACTTGTACAGCAACTTTTTCATTCATGTAGGTCTGGGACCACTTTGATGAGGTGCAAGAAAAATAATCAAACTTGCAAAATGAAGGCAAACAAACTTTCCATGGGATAAAGTGAAAATTAGAAGTAGCATAGGTTTGTCTATATATGAGTTGGTGCCTGTAGTTTGCATAGTAATTCATAATGAGATAAATATTTCTTTTATCGGTAAATAATGAGATGAATATTGCTTGCACTTGATATTCATCAATAGAAATATTTCATGAATTCTGGTTGTTAAAACTAAAAGTGGGATATCCTTTCACCTGGGGAGCGAAAATATACGCTAAAGTTCCAAATACAGCACCACCTAGAAGAAAACCAGAAGCAAAATCACCCGCACCACTTCTGCCACCATCACTGCATATATTTGAGACAACAAAAGAACAGACCTATAAATTTACAGTACCATCAGCACCATCAGATGATAGAATCCTGCTAATGAAAATTCATAGCATAAGGCTACACCTACAAATAAAAATAAAAGAAACCACCTAGATACCAGGGTCTGACCATTTAGGCTCCTGATACTCAGTAACAAAAAAAAAAAATTATCATCTATATAGCCTCTCGTTTTATGTTTTTTCCCTTTTAATTAAGTTTTCAAATCCACCTCAACACCTAAAACACATTCATCAACTGACCTTTAATATTTTGATTCGCATTTAATAAGAGTGAATCCATAGAACTCAATAAATCTATCGCAAACAAGGATTTCTGGCATGTACATGAATATGCAGTGATAATAGTGAAAAACAAATAAAAAATAATTAAAACCGACTGAAACAGACAATTCCAGAGTTTCTTTCTTGCTTGCTTTTTCTTGATAAGGAAAAGCCATTAAGCAAGGTAAAGATGGTAGTCAACCACAAGCTGGAGCATAATGAAAATCATTGATGCTATCCACATTTCGAAACTATGTGTTAAATACAACTATCCAACAGCTTCCCGCCAATTGAAGTAGTCCATAAAGCGCATTTAAAGGGGGCGTTAACACCACTTCCGAGTAATTCGCACCTTCCCTATGAGATAGGACTTATCAACACATGGAGTGGGAATGTACGAAAGGTTTAGAATATCATCTTAGGACAATAGAACAAATCCTTTTCTTACCCCAAGCTTCAAATGGTACAGACGTTATCTGTCATTACATGTGACTATAGAAAAGGGGAAAAAGAAAGAAGGAAAATGCAAACCTGCTAATAAATTATAAATACTAGAAGCTGCTTTATACAAATCATATGATTCATATCTCTCTCGTATTTTTATTAGCTGTAGCAAAATATGTGAAAAAACTTCATAGAAATTGAAAAATAATAATAATAATAAATAAAGGTAAGCCTAGATTTTTTGTCTATGGATAAAGAAAGGATCTAACCAATAGAATAAGCATGGCAAAAATCAGTGAGGTTTTAGCCTGACAAAATAACAACAGTTTACTTACATCACGATATAAGACACTATTTAGGAATCAACTCATGTAATAGAGTCAATCCCCTAGGCACTTAAATATATATATATATATATATATAGTCAGTCCCCTAGGTATGATGCAGCAGTGTAGAATCAAATCCCAAAAATATAAAGTCTTTTCTGAAGGTAACTATTTTGATTTCATAAATAAATTCCAATAGAAGTTTCAAAGAAGAGTTTTTTTATGAGATATTTTCTTTGTATATATTACTTTATTCAATCAAGGATGTCAAGTGGTATTAAATCATTGTTTTGACTTTCTTTCCTAAGCATAATTGCTAAAAGAACAGGGCACTACAACCATACCGGTTTGGTGAAAACACTAGACCTGCTTAAGCGCAAACGTCGTCTAGAGCCTAAGCGCAAAGTGCAAGCTCATGCCTAAGCAAGTAAAGAGCACATTTTTAAAAATGATGTAAAGTAACAAAAAAACCAATAAAATACATTAAAAAAAGCTTTAAAAGGAAATTGGTAATATATTTAGCCTATTAACTCAATTTATTACTGTATCATGCATCATATAAATCAAGTAATAAGCTAATTACATATAATTTAAACAATACATTTTAGATAAATCTCTTGTGCTTTAATAACTATACAAATCTATGATATTGATAGACATAATAAATTCAATCAAATTATACCAAGAAGGCCATGACCAAAAAAGTTCAAGAATTGTAGCCATTGACCTCTATTCTAACATAAGCAACAAAATATTAATCCATCTAGAAAGCGAACTTGGACTATTATATTAGGTTCAAAACATATAAATCACACATGACAACATGTGGTGCCATGGCACGTAAATGATCCTCAGTATCAACTAAGCTACTTAAGATTATTTGAGTACTTCATTTTTGGGTCTTACACTGATTTATATATAAATTTCCCAAAAAAAAAAAAAACTACAGAAGCACGATTTTCTGCGCTTTAAGCTAACCCAAAAAGCTCGCTTAAAGTGCACTTTTGCATATGTGCTTTGCTTTTGGCATGTAAAGCGCTTCGGCCTTGGAGCTATGCACTTTAAGCGCGTGCTCCTTTTTTCTAGTTGAATATTTGCAAAAAGATTTGATTCATTGACTTTATATCTTCCTACATCAATCTTAGCTCTCGTGAATGCTACTAAGCTCTCAAATATCCTAATTGATCAAACCACAGTGGATACCCTTTAGAGCACATAACTTCTAGATAATTAAAATTATGGATATAACTTCACCACCAACTGGCTAGCAAAGTTTGCATCAACTCACACACAAAGCCAACATAAGGCAAAGAAAATAAAGACTTTTTATAACCGGGCCCGTATTCATATGCAATATACATATACAGACATAAAATTTCAAATAGATTGAAGTCCAGAAATGATATACTGGTACTCAGCACGAACAGATAGCCTGCCATTACTTCCCGCTTGGTTCGATTTCTTTTTTATTATCAGTTTCGGGGTTTTCCGAAATGTATTGGGTTTTGTGGACCAAAGATCACGCGCATTGAGTTGAGATCCGCCTATAAGAAAGAAAAGCCATTATTTGCAAAATTCTCATCTAAAGTTAAACAATTCGACTCATGTAGAGAAAACCCACCACGAAACAATCTCGAAGCTCTTAGAAAAGCAGCACAAAAAGGACAACATTTAGGTTCACTCTGAGTAACCCATAATTGAGAATTCAAAAAGAAAAAACCTTATTCTTTAGATTGTATTAAACAATTCTGAAATTCACAGTACAAAAAGCTTTTAGTTTATGTGTTCTGTATAAGTTCATCACATTTATTTAAAGAAGGAATCTCATCAGAGGAATTGAATGTTGGAATCAAATATTTAAGGACCAAAGGAATTTAACCAAAAACAAAAAACACGAAATGTAAGTTCTGCCGAGGTGAAGTCGAGCTCGTTTTTTATTCGCTTTCATAAAATCCCTTCTTCTTTCCCGGGCTTTCTCCGCAACTCAAACAGTTATTTGTCAGATGGAAAATGAAACCCTGGAAAACTTACCTGAGATGGACAAGGGAGCAATGCAGGTCGCCATGAGAAAGCGTGAGATCTAGCGAGAGAGAGCGAGCGCGAAATGAAACTGTGAGAGAGAGAGAGAGAGAGAGAGAGAGAGAGAGTATTTCTGTGTATTCGATTTATTGAAATTAACAAATTTGTCGATGATTAGAAAAAAAAAAACAATAAACAAAAAATAAAAAAAAATAATAAAACAAATTTGTTTTTTTTTTTTATAGAAAGCAGAAACCTTGTAAAAAAAATAAAAACAAACAAACCGCACTAAAGTTGCGTTTAGGTAACGAAGTAATTTCAATTATTTTATAAATAGTAAAAAAAAAAAAATACATAATACATAGATATTCATAATTTTAAATTATAATTTCAAAGTTTGCAGCTTTGCCCTTTCCATTCACTCAACGCTAGCGGGATATACATGGTATATAGAGATTTCAGAAGGGTACTACAGAAACAACCGTATACATACCGAGACGCCTCCGAAGTTAAGCCCAAAGTCAGGGCTTTGGTTTATATGCTGGTAAAAATCAAGTATAATTGTGTACTAATATGTGCATCAATCTAATGCAATTAGTCAAGAAGTAGATTTCATTAAAAATAGTGCTAATTTAAATTTTAAATATGAAAGAATCAGTATTGATACGTAGATTAATATGCGACTTTACTTGTACGTAGTAAAATTCATTTGCCAATTATTAGCATTACCAAGATAACAAGGACAACAATAACAATAACTAAAATAAAATAACATTAATTATTGTAAAAATTATTTCTTTATATAATTAAGGTTAGTTATTAAATTAGTCTATGAATTCTAGTCTGCCAGTAGTGACCGATTCAGATTTAGGGTGTTTTTTTTATGTTTTTAGATAGAACTAGAACTTGAAGAAGGGACCGAATGCCTAAAGGCTAAATTAGTAAATTTAAATTGATATCCTTTAAAAATTTTAAAATCCCGCCGTCCCCCTAATTTCATTTCGTGTACAATTGATTCATTGAATTTCAATTTAAGCCCTCTCAACTTAATATCTTTGCTTAAAGCAGCAAGGCTATAAGTGTAAATTCATTTTTTTAATAGGTCAAAACAGGTTAACCCGTTAGTGACCCATTAAGCAATCATGTCTTAACAGATCAACCCGTTTTGACCCGAACCTGATAAGACTAAACTCAAACCCGCATTTATCGTGTTGGGTTAACAGGTCATGTCACAAATTACCACTCCTACTATTCTGTCCATATCCCTCCAAAATATTTAATGTATGCAAAAAGAATCATGTCATGTTTAGGTTGTTTGGAAACAATTTTCATATCATCTCATTCCATCTCATTTCGATATTTCCTTTCCAAACATCATTCGAATATAAACACTTTCAGATTAATTATTACAACTTTTCCAAACTTTCAAATGAAAAATAAAAAACAATTATACTTTTTTCAAATCTCAAAATAAAAATTATATTAAAAAACTATATTCTAATAATATTTTAACTTTATAATATTTTTATTTAATTTTTTCTCTCTCCTTTCCCAAAATCTAATAAATACTTCACTCAAACTAACTCACTACTATTCACAAAATTTACATCACATCTCATCTCATCTCATCCATTCTCCAAGCAATTTAGATGGAGTAAGGCACATCTCCTCTATGCTGTTTCCTCATCTTCTTTCCTGCACCACCCTCAGCCACCATTCTTTTGTTCAACCTTCATCTCCTCGACGTTCGTAGGTCACACGTGCTGCCATTAAACACAATGAATTCTTGTCTCAGCCTTTCTCTTCTTCACGAGAAGGTTATCCCAATTTTTGCTCCTCCCACCAAGGCTTCGGAAAACGAAGACGTTTCACACAGTTCAATCAAGTATGGTGTGCCCCAAATGCTACTGTAGCTCTCGGACCTCGTTGTGAATAATAGATGGCAATACTTTCATAAGATTGTCCACGAAAGCCACTTTCTTTCATGGTCTACATGCTAGTCTAACGATCAAGATAATATAAGATATGGAACACCCTACTAACCCACATTCTCCCTCCCTATATTTTCTTATGAGTTTTTTCAATTGGTTAGCATTATATCATCAATATCCTAGCTTTTTTGGGCGACCGCTTCACTCCCACACACTGCTTTTGTACCTTATATATAATAATAATATCATCATTGTGCTTGGAACAAATAATAAAATAGAGATTAATTTCAAGGGATCTTTTTAATGTATTTTGCTGAATTGAACCAATGCTACCTGATTATGAGGCAAAGAACTGAGAGTCCCCCGAAAATCACAAGCATCATCTGTTAGTAACCTCCTGACCCGGGGAAAATTTTGTGAAATTATGAGGGGAAAGAAAGAAAGATAACCTTTTGATGAACACATTGGTCTGCAAACTCCTACTGACATTTCGATAGTGTGCCGGCTTTCATTCTCTTTATATATACAGAGCCGTAAGTATGCACTCAAAAAAAAAAAAAAGAGGAAGGAAAATTAACAGCTAAAATGAAAAAAGGTGGGGTAAATCCTGTATGGGTATGAACATATGGAAAATGGGTTCACCTATGATGCCTGTGCCCACAGGAGATCAGCGTACATGATCCAGTACACATTCACCACAACCATGTGGGGCATGCTAATGTACATACTAATGCCAACATAGCAGCATTTCTATTTGTTCCTGAAGCCCCCAAAGAAAAGCAGTGAGTTATTCAAATTTTGTCTTTCGGGCAGCAGCTGCTCCGCTTTCAATACAGGTTTTACAGTCTGCTCTTTGTCTGGAAATGGGAACGAGAGGGAAAGGGAAAGGGATGCAGAGACACCATCATCATCCTCCCTGGTCACTGCATCCGGTGGTATGTTTTGGTTATTTTTCTTGCCTACTGCCCCAACAAAGAAAGGCAACATTCCTTTAGTTGCTGGTTTTGTCTCAGCCCCTAAAGCAAGCTCAAGATTTGGAACCCCATCATCATCCCGTGTGTACTTTTCCACAGAATCGGAGTTCTCCCTAAATCCAAAATCCTTTACTCTATGTGAATCCACAGGAAATAGGTACTTTTCCTGAGTTCCCAAGTCCTCCAAAATCACTTTCTCATCACAAACTTCGTCAAATTTCTTCTCAATGGAAGAACAGGGGCCCGGATCAATTACCTGAGATGCAAAATTACAATTCCCATAATGCCTACCTCTGGAATCGCTATGTCCAAGCATTACACTGAAACCTGTCCTCAGCCTCTTACCACCACTTTCTCCATAAATTGGCATACTGCTCACTTCATTCCAGGGCATTTTCTGACTCATGCCAGTAGAAGTTTGGGGAGTCGTCTCTGAAAGATCCAAGTAGGGACGTTTCCGGTGATTTGTCAGGTCTCTCTCCAAAGCTGCCTCTCTATCCACATACCCAGCATCTTCCTTCAATTCCCTCTCGACTTTAACTTGATCTAGGACTTCATTCATTCTACCTTGAATTTTGTTCTCAGCCATCCTCAAGACACAACACTCCTTATTGCCGGCAGGAAAATTTCTGGAAGATGGCGTATTTCCTGTGTCAGAAGAATCATCCCTATGCTTTAGTATCTTCTCGCCACTGTTGGAGCCACTTTTTCCAGATGCATGACTCGAGGTTTTGATCTGTGCATCCAGTCTTTCTGGAAGACACCGCTCTTTCTGCATAAAAAATAAAAAATAAATAAAAATTAAAAAAAAAACGTTAATATGCATCACAGAGATAAGTGAGCGGACTACTTGGAGATCTCACGGTTGAAATTAAGTTAAAAATAAAGATTCAGCAACAAATTGACATAAAATAAGGGGTACATTTCCAGGATTATTTCCTGAAGGATAATTGTTTTTCTTTTATAAGTTTTTGTAAATAGTATTAAGATGGTTTGTAAATAGTAGTGAGATAGTTTGAGTTAAGTATTTATTGGATTTTGGAAAAAAAGAGAGAAAAAGTATGCTTGACTGACAAGCATTTATTGAATAGTAGTGAGATAATTTTAAGTTAATAAACGTGTCAACCAAAAAAATAAATGAATGCCTCACAAGTATGTTTGAGTTCTCAGACCCTTAACTTTCAACCAAAAAAAGAGAGAAATTATCAAAGAAAGCATCCAGCATATATAAATATATTCAATTTATGAATAAGAAAGTTCGTGGATTGTTAAAAACCCATAAAGAACGAATCAAGGCTAAACTTAGCTGACATTAACTCTAAATAATCATTACTTACTAAATAAACTTTTAACCATTTTCCATTCATTCATATCATACAGCATTCATTAATGCGTGTCCCCCATGTGTGTCTATTTGTCACAAAGGCCCATGAACAATTTACTAGTAACAACAATAAAAGTAAAAAGAAATTAAGAAGAAAAGATACAACTAGGGGGGAGGAGAGCTGGGGATGAGAGGATCCCAGCAAAAATCTGAGAGCCCTGCAGCCCACTGAGGTAATGGGATCCTTCCCCCCTCCCTCCAGTAGTTTCCAGATCACCGCCCCCCCCCTCCTCTCTCCCCTGGAGGGAGATTGCCCTACCTCCACTCACCTCACAAGGGTCCTCCTTGAGGTTTCAGGGAGATCCACTGCCCCGGGCATCCCAATTTTTGTTTTATGACTTTGCTGTGTGCTTTCATGTTCATTTTTTTCCAAACGAGGAACTTCAATTGCTGGGGGCCTCAAATGTACGTTGAACCAAACTTCAAATATGAGGCCAATTTTCAAATTAAAAACTCCCGGAGCCAAAGAAGCCTAAAAATTTACCGGGCTGCAAAAGGTAACATTGGCGGAGGAAAAAATCTATGCAGGCGCATGTGCTCCATCTGAGTGAACATAAATGTGTGTGTGTGTGTGTGTGTGAGAGAGAGAGAGAGAGAGAGAGAGAGTACAATCTTGGATGTGTGAGAATATGCAGTTTGCATCTTATATGAATGTATAAGGAAATAAACATTACCAAGGACGGACTGCTGGGTCTCATTTCTTGGCTCGACTGCACAATGCTTGTTCGTATCTTTGAAATGGATTCCCAGTATGGTCTGCTATCTTGCTGCTCCAAATTTTCTTGGTATCCTGGACGTGTCTGTTCAAGCGGAGTTACATTGTTTTCACAATCCCCACGTACTGTGGCACATGGCTGATTAGGAGCATTGGATTTTGGGACCAGATTGCAAGATCTGTCACATGCTGGTAGTTCTTCATCTATACACCTTTCTGAACACAAGTTCTCAGACAAGGTCATGACAGCAGGGGGAATATCTTTGTTCAGTGGAACCACATTCAAACTGGGAATTTGTAACTTCTTAGACAAATCAGTACAATTCACCCTCTTTCCCCTGAACACACCCCATAAGAAAAACAATGTATTCCAACCTGCCATCAACAGAACAGACTTCAGCAGATATGCATTCACATAAAAGTAATGGTACTTTGTATTGATGAACAATGAGATCCAAAGTCACAGAAGGAGAGGAAAGCAAAGGGAAATGCTTTTCACCCTAAACATGTAAACCTCAAAGCAATAAAAGCTTAAGCACTGCACATATTTAACTTCAATAAAATTCAATTCCATCATATTGAAAAACCAACTATTTGCAGGTTGTTTGAAAAGTCCATCAAATGTCATAGTTCAAAATACTGTTGCCAACAGTAAATCTTCTTTCCTAGCAAAAAAATGTAACATATGATTATCAAATGGATGAAGAGGTGGGGAAAACTAAAACTATTTAAACATTAAAATATTAAAGTTCAAATATGGAATGCTTACCACAATATAGAACTAGTTAAGATTGCAACAACCAAGACCAATGGCAGCAACAATAAAGGGTAAGAAGGTGCTTGAATTGAAAGTACAGGAAGAAAAACTAAAAACTAAAATAAAAATAAAAGAGAAAAAGGTGAAGAAGGGCATTGTCCTTAATGGCCTATGACTGACACAGACATCAAAAGCAAACAAGGACAATGGAGCCAACCCAAGTGGTTGGATAAGGCCCTCTAAATATTGTAGCCCTCAATATTTGGCGACTGTATAAAGTGTACATATAAGAATTAAAGATTGATAACACAATATATTAGTGTCTGCATAGTTGTCTCTTTGGTAGGTAAGACAGAAGGAGAAAGAACAATCATAACCATATTGGATATACCTTGACACGTATCATACACACCTAAAATGTTGGCAAACAAGTGTGCAACCTTTTTTTTTTTTTTTTTGATAAGTAACAAGTGTGCAACCTTTTGTTAAGAGTATTTAACCTATACATATACACTGTCTACCACATGCGTAGAACAGAAAAGTCTTGCAAGTAAAAAGGATAAGAATAGCGCACACAAAATTCAAGAGGCTCAACCAAAAAATAAAAGCATAGACAGATAGGTTTATTTGTAAGCCTACGCTATCTTAGGGATAGGTTTCATGACCCAATTACATGGACTTACTAGGCCTTTATGTGTGGGCTTTAGCTTAGTCATACTGATCAAACATTTTCAATATTTCAGTTTCTAGATCAAGAGGAATGGTTCTGGGATAATCAGGAGTGCCCAGCAGCAAATAATTATAGATCTACTAATGAAATACAATGAAAGCTTAATGCAATTCCGTGTATTCAAAATTGTAGTCTCTTCTTAAGTTAAAGCCCAATATTGTGGTTTATTTCTTCATCCTCTAAAAATAAGACTACTTTCGCATTCTCATTTTTTGCAGCCATCTTCCTTTCAAAAGTCTGCCCATTAACCTTTCATTCATCGGTAAAAATAATTTATTGAGAATAAGAATAGACCAGGACATATACAAGACAACACGTATGCATGTTAATCTAGTGATACAAGAAATTCATGAGAGTTCATGCCATTAAAATCAATTACAATTGACCAATGGAGTAAAGTACTAAAAAATATATATAAGTTCATCCATTGACCGCTCATGATCTTCAAAAATCACTATTGCTTCCTAGATTGCTACAATCCGTGGGTTACCCTCAAGGTGAATGAGAAATGTTTTGAGCCTGTTTTCGTGTCACCATTGCTTTCCTAAAACTCACATAATAGAAGAGCTATTAAAACTTAAAAACCAATAACTTAAAAAATAAACCTAGGTATAGCCCTGCTAGTCTTGTCGATATTCAGACGCCGCAATATAGACATCCACACAAGTAACCTGCACCCATATCTAAGTTTGTACAGGCGTGAGCGAATATCTATCAGCATATCATCACCATATATGATTCCAATTGTTCTAAAGTCACAGAATTCATATATCCATGCCAGTCTTGATATTTGTTAAAATGCCTCATGGTGCAGGCCATGCACCATCAGCAACCCAATTCTTGAGCCTCAAATTAGTGTAAACATCAAGTAGTAAACCACAAAAGACCATCATAGATATTGTTACAAGATACTATAATGTGTCCCTATAATAAAATTTCCAGTTAATCCTTACGCTGTGACTTCTCAGGAAGTTGGTTGGATGGAAATATCAAAAGTTCAATGCCATCAAAGTTCCCTTTGAGGGCTAAATCGTTCTTCATCATATCATCCAACAGGCTCTTGTAGTTTCTCTCAAAACTGCATCACAAGAAACAGAAAAAATATCTTACCATGTGAAAACAAAGAGACAAATACATCAAGAACACACTTTCAATTATATAATAAGTGTAAGCTGAGAGGAAAAAAAATGATTAAGTAGATATACATATGCGTACCTCTCATTATCGTTGGCAAAGAAGTACAGAGCAATGTTATCTTCATTAGCGCCACTTTCATAAAACTGGGATGGCCATGTGCTTAAGCGAGATACTTCATGCAGGGAAATTTTGTGGGAGAACTTGTTCGCCACTTCTAAAACTTTAGGTGATGCACAAGTTGATAGATGTGCTTGAAATCCACCACAAAATTCTGGAAGTTTTCCACCTCTATGCAATTCAAAACCCCCCCTGCATATTAATCACAAAAGCTTTTCTAGAAGACTGTTTTTGAGACGCAATATATGATGAGTGACAACGCAAATGAAGAAAAAAAAAATGAGTGCCACGCTCTCTCTCCAACAGACAACCATAATTTACAGATATGTAAGGAATCTTACTGCCAGATAGATTCATGTTCAGGAATGACTGATTTCTTCAGGAGAACAGTGGAAGCTTGACAAGGAATTTGCCTTATTGTAGGCTTTCCAACAGAAAAAGCATTGGAATATGAGTCTTCCACTTTGGAAGAAGAAACATCAATTGGTTGCAAACCAAACTGCTTCAAACTATTGACAGTAGTCTGTTTTGAAGATTCGGAGGTAGAACTCCCAAGAATAGCTGGCCCTTCAGAACTTCCTTCAGTGGACATGGCATCCTTCATCTTATTGGAAACCAACATTTGATCGTGAGAAGCTATTTCATAATTCAAGTCCGTGTTTGATATGGATAGGTCATCAGATTGATCAAGTACTCTTTTCTTCCTGTAAAATTCAGGTCTTCTAAGCAATGCAGCATGAATTGCAGCTTTCAACTTATTGCCTTCATGCACTTCCTCTCTAGAACTTCTTGCTGCAGATATATCGGTACTAGAAGCCTGTGGAATACTGACCGTGCAGAACTCTGCCACATGCCCAATTTCTTTACATTTTTGACAAAAAACACCTTTGGCAGCACTTGCAGCAGTAGACCTTGTGGCTGAGCGTATACTGGAACTCTCCCTAGTTTTCTCATGCTGATTAGTTATTTCCTGCGACCAATGCAAACCATCTTGCACTGTTCCATCAGCATTATTGGATGACCTCTCAGCATTCAAAGAATTAGTGGCTACAGGTTCATCCTTAGAACTAACTTGATTCAACTTTTGTTCAGCAGTGGAGCCACACATTCCACTAGTAGATGAAGCTCCAGCTGCATCAACAAAACACAGATACTATATTAGCTTCACATGATCCATGAAGGAAAAGTAGACTAACCACATAAAAGAGTAAAAGACGGAACAATGAGCATAAAATAAACAAATATAGAATTAGCAAAGTTCCTACATGAAAGGCAAGATCGCACCTGAAGTAACTGGAGTCTCTACACCTTTACGACCTACACTGCTGGTTACTTTCGATAGACTTAATTTTCCATCTGACTGTACAACCTTTGAATCTCGGTTGTTGCTTACAAAGGAAGGCAAACTGGTTTCACCACGAGATCCGAGCTTTTGGTCAACCTTAGCTGTCAAAACAGTGGAACTAGCTGTTGTTGAACTGATTAGAGGGCGTTCCAGTTTACATGAATTTTTTCTTTCAAATGGACCACGTTCTTTTGCTTGTTTCAATCCTTTTAGATCTTGAACATGGGTAAAATTAGATGATAGCATTTTAACTTTTGATTCACTAGCATTTGTACGTCCTGAGTTTGCAGGTTTAAATGACATGGATTTGCTTATCATTCTGGCAGGGCCCTCCTTCATATCAATGCTAGTATGTTCTCTAGCACCCTTCTGCTTTTGCGGAACTTCATCTACAAGTTTAACTTTTGGTTTGGAATTAAAGGCATTGAAGGAATTGGATTTAAACAAAGTACCTGTATATGGAAAACAATCAATTGGTGCTTAAAATAATAAAACATTAAACCCCAAGAAGTCAAGATGGGCATTACAACAAGTGACCATAGCTTTGTACAAGTAATGAGATAGTGAGAGTTTAAAGAAAACAACAGTGAAAAAAGATGTCCAGCCAACATAACCTATTTGCTTACTCTTGGATGTTTGAGGCCGTGGACCGGTCATAGGAGTGCGCACAGTTTCTGGGATATCATTACCAGATTGATTGCAAAAAGGTGTTTGATAAGCAGACTTTGCTTTTCCCTTATCTAAGCTCTTGAATGAAGAATCTCGAGATAGAGCAACTACTGTGCTGGGACTCGATGGCTTTGGCAATTCATTAACTATTCTGCTGGGACTTAATGGCTTGGGTGATCCTGTAACTAATCTGCTGGGACTCGATGGCTTTGGTGATCCTGTAACTAATCTGCTGGGACTCGATGGCTTTGGTGATCCTGTAACTATTCTGCTGGGACTCGATGGCTTTGGTGATCCTGTACCTGTTTCTAGCTCCTGCCTTTTTGCTGAAGCCACTTCCATATTTTCTGCACACCTCTTGCCAGAAACATGTGTGCTTGAACTAACTTTTTCTGCTCTTTTTACCTCAATTTCCGAACCTTCAAATCCAATTTAAAACTTAGATTACAGTATATTTCATAAACAAAACACATACAGTTCCCATGTCCTCTTTTTTTCTCATTGAGATTGGATATTTAAAATTTACCTTGCTTCTGGTTTTCAGAATCCTCCTCAGCAGACTTGCATTCTTCACACAGCCAGTCACCTTCAGGAACTTTTCGGAGCATTTTTCGCATGCAATAGCTGATTGATAGCAACAACAGCATTTAGAACCATCTTGAACACAAACTTATATATCAATTCAGCATAAAGAATCAATAAAGCCTGTCAACCGAGTAATATAGATGAGAAAGTGTTTATGCTTACGTGTGCTCTGCACCATCACTGCACCTACTACATATCGCAAGCAAATCCTCACGACCCGCATCCCCACAAATATCACATACTTTTACCTGTTTCCAAAATAGGGAATCAGCAAAACGTGTTTAATGTTCGAGCTGAGACAAAGACCTTAATAGTAAAAACAGGTATCAACGAGAAATGGGAGGGTCTTTCTAACAAAGAAAAAAAGAATGTCACAGGAAAGGGGGTTCTCCATCCACCTGCACTGAAGAGGGGGAGAAGTGTTTCTTTGTTAACTCATTTCATGCCCAGGACATCAATTTCAATAACATCAATCACATTTGAGATACATACTTTACAATTAATAGAAGCACAACAGTATTCACATTCACGGAAACCTCACAGACAAAGCCTAAAAGAAGGTAAAACTGATATTCCCTACATGACCTTGAACATGGCCCCAATGCCCAGATTCTTTGCATTCTCACATACCAACCAAAGGAAACAAAAAGGCAATTAAGACTAACACTGATTCAAAATAGGTAAATGTAAAGAGAACGAGGTGGATTGTGCAACCACATATATGCAACCCATAAGACCAAGATGTCTGCCTTTTAGATTTTTCAGCAAGACACAATATCCATCTTCTTTCAAAGATCGCCAGTTTGATTCCATAAACCTATGCAAATCTATTCTCCTCACCTCCCAAAATGAATCACAGTCTTGTAAAAGCAAGTAATCAATCAAATACACATACACTGGTACTGATCTGACATTACTGTCTGAAATTATCTGAAAAACACTGTAAGATAGCAGATAGCTAGAATGCATTGTGGAAAAGAGGCATGGGGACCCACAGATACACAAGTCAAATGTTTATAAACAACAGATAAAGATATGCATATACATATATATACACATCTTCTAAGTTGAAAAATCAAAAAGGAAAAAATGGGAGAGGGCAAAAAGAATTGTTACTCACATCTTGCTCCACAATGTCAGATTCCTCACTCTCATCCCCAAAAACTGATCGCAAAGGAGGCTCCTGCATGACAGGTAACTCAACCAACTCCTTCGAACTATCATTACGCTCATCTTTGCCTAAAGATTTCAAAGTTTCACCCGGTGGGTTCCCATGATCCTTCTCGGTCTCTGCTTCTGACTTTAGATAATTTTGCATTGAAGCCTCAGAATTGCCACCAATAAGGTCACCTTTATGGGCAAAACATTTCTGGACAGAAACAATATCAGAAGCTGCCTCTTTAGTTGAATTGATAAGTTCAGTTGAGCATTCCAGAACTTTGTCCTGGAAATGAGGAGGATTCTCTTCTAAACATATTAAATTTGTATTGTAATTAAGAGATTTAACACTACAAGAATGGGAGTATGAACTGCGCACCTTCGGTGAAGTACTGCTAGCATCTGCATCTTTTGAAGAAGGAATCTCTGATGAGGCCAACTTGTTGAATTGTGTTCCCTTCCATGATCCCTCTGGATCTAAAGTACTGACTGAAGTTGCACTACTGTTTATATTCCTTTTATGATTACTAAACTCTACACTTGCATCTTTGGGTCTACCAACACATGCAATGTTATCATCATGGCCTTCAACTGCCTTAATTTCCTTGTACTTATTTGAGAAGGTTCTCTGATCCAAAACACACTGCGGTTTGAAAGAAAGTTGATCCTCTGAGATTCTTTCTCCAGGAATCAACTTTGGAAGCATCTCAAGATCTTCAGAAGCATAAGATATCACAGACGACCTTAAGGTTGATTTACTATCAGCATTTTCCGAGAAAGAATCATGACCGGAATTAACACTGAGTACGTTACTGGTTTCACTGGCAGTATGCTGTAAGCTATCAGATGTTCGACACTTAAGAGAAGATAAAGGGCCACTCTCATTGAAAGAATACTGGCTAGCAACATTTCCACGACAGCTTTCATCAGAAAACTCCTCAGTCTTTGACCCCATGAGAGCTTGGTTCAAATGCATGCAAGATGAACAAGGAGCAGAGCACACGTTACAAGTCCCAGACTCGCCTCTCATAGGAACTTTCTTACTCATGGAACACTTCCCAAATTTTGTTTCAGGTCGAGAAGATGCCTGATAAAACCAAAGTACTAATTGAGGAATAAACAGGGGGAAAAAAATGAAATGGGTGCATTTTTAACTTTCTGATTCTATGACCCAAAAACATACACAATTAACATTAATTTTTCTTTATAAGTATAATGAACATTAAATTTTGCAGCATTGACCACATTAATGGGTAAATAAAACTATAATGAAGGTAAAAGAAGAAGATTGAAGGTTAACTTGACTAAGGGGATGCTTGGAGAATGAGATGAGTTGAGAAATTTGTGAATAGTAGTGAAATGATTTGTGAATAGTAGTAAAATGATTTGAGTTATGATATTTTATTGGGTTTTGGGAAATGAGAGAGAAAAAGTTGAATAAAAATATTATTAGAATATAATTTGTTAATATTATATTTGTTTTGGAATTTGATAAAGTTGAATTGTTTTTTGTGTTTTATTTGGAAGTTTGTGGAAGTTGTAATAATTAGATGAAAAATTTGAAACTCTTAAAGTTAAAAGTGTATGTATTTGAGTGATGTTTGGGAATAAGATGAGATGAGATGAGATGGAACCTCTTCCAAACAACCCATAAGAGAACGTGAAAAGAATCAACCATATCATATGTAGCACTCAAACATTCTAAAGAGTAGGAGTTCATGCACTAATCAGATTGGTTCAGCTAACTTGGACTTCATCTGATTCTCAATATAAAATATATAAATCATCAAGGTTAAATATTAGTCCAATGATTCAGTTACCTATGTTTGTAACACCCCAATGGAAGGCCAAAACCACATGACCTATATTCCAAAAGGACTAGTTTATGATACAATTGGAGCCAAATTGGAACCTTATAAAGAGCAAGGATTTCTCCTTCCTAAGCAATGTGAGATCCCATACACCACCTACCCTTATCATTATCATGTGAGATATGACAATCTCCCCCCTCCCCCCCAAAAAAAAAATAATAATAAATTCCCGACGTTCTCGTTGGAACAGTCCATCATAGGTGGCACGGCTCAAGTCTCACATTTCTAGTTGAAATAGGCTCTGATACCATTTGTAACACCCCAATGGAAGGCTCAAACCACATGATTTATACTCCAAAAAGACTAGTCAATGATACAACTGGAGACCCATTGGAACCTTATAAAGAGCAAAGACATCTCATTCCCAAGCAATGTGGAATCTTATGCACCACCTACTCTTATCCTTATCATATAGGGTATCACAATGTTCCACTGGATTTTGGATAATATAAGCCTTGGGTTCACCCTTTAGTACTTGTTTTGAAAAAATTGTGTCCTTTCATCTACGTGGCGATAGCAAGATGAAGGGAAACACAACACAACATAGAACAAGTTACACACTAATTAGTGCAAGAAAAACAATAGGATATCAAATTATAATTTAGTAACACAACACATACAAGGCAAAGCCATTTCACCTCATTCCTCATGCACCATAGAATATAATGCGAAAAGAGCATTTCTCTTGGTAGCTAATCCTAGAGGCTATGGAATTGAACAATAATAAACCTACATTCTAAAACCCCTTAAATATACATAATCACACTCATCTTCAAGTGATTTTTTTGTAGTGGATTAGGTGATGAATCCAAATTCTACCTAGTCAATGGAGGAAAAGGTTTGTTCTTTGATATCAAGGGTGGATTGGGGGTTTGAAATTTGATGATGTTCAATGGGACAATTCTAGGGAAATGGTTGTGGCATTATCACCAAGAGATGGATGCATTGTGGAGAGCCATAATTGATTCCAAGTAGGATGGAGAATAGGGGTGGTGCTCTAATGAAGTACATGGAGAGTATATCATGAGGTTGTGGAAGAATATTCTATGATTCCATCAATAGTCAGCACCACGAACCGTTTCCTTGGAGGAGTAAGGTGCCTATCAAGGCCTGCTTTCTTTGCTTGAACAGCTTCCTTGGGGAAGATTCTGACCATGGACAACTTAAGGAAATGACAGATCACAGCAATTAACTGGTGCTGCATGTGTAGGAAAAGTGGAGGGACAAGGGCAAAATGTATTGAGAAACCTCAAGGTGATTTTTTGTGCAGTAGATTTGGTAATGAATTCAAATTCCACCTAATCCATATGCACAAGGAACTTATCATCTAAAATGAAGGAAAAAGGTGACTATCAAAGGCTACCTTACCTGAAGAAACAATTAAATCCCACATTGAACTTAAACATTCTAAAGCCTAGAAGCTCATACACCAATCATATGAACTTTGGTTCAGCTCACTTGGAGTTAGTTTGATTATCAACCTCTAAGGCCTGGGTAACACCGCACATACTTCAATTTTGTTTGGAAGGGTCTCCCTCCAGCTATTGATTGAGTTTGAGGGACTTGCTGACGGAATCCATCCATAAACCTAGAACCCAGCAAATATTTGTCAAGTTTGACTTGATAATTTTAATCCAGTTATCTATGTTCCACTAGATTGGAGATAGCGTATGCCTAGGGATCACCACTTTGCCCTTGTTTAAAAAATCAATGAACCCCATATCTAATAATTCATCTTCTTTCTATCCATAGCATGATGCAGGGACCACAACACAACATTGAACAAGTTACATACATTAAGCCCAAGGAAGAGCATTGAAATATTAACTTTTTCCAACTTTGGTAACACAACCACATACAACTCAAAGCCATTTCACCTTGTTCTTCATGCACTTTAGAATATAATGCAAAAAGAATCACTTCACATGGTAGCTAATCCTAGCTGATATGGAATAGGAACAATGACACATCAACAAGCCGAAACCCCTAAGATATACACAATCACACTCATCTTCAACTGTTGCAATTATCTCCATACACAAGTTATCATCTTAAAAATTTTATAAGTAAAATGAAAGTATCATCTACTAGTAGGGGTGTAACAGTTCCGTTTCGGTCCAATTTTGGACTTTTTTTAGAAGCAAAACGGTATACACCAGTTTTGAAAATTTAAGAATCAATACCAGACCAATTCACCACCAAAACCGGAACTTCTGGTTTTTCTTGTTTTGGTTCGGTCCGGTCCGGTTTTTACTGTTTTACGGATAAACAAAATCAAACTCCAACAAAACTTAGCAAGTGATTGACCCATATTCCTCATTTTATGTAATATTTATTTTATGTTATAAAATTAAAATTTATATGTTATATTAAAAATTATAAGATTAATTTATGTTATATCATAATCAAATATTATATTAAGATCTATAAGATTAATTATATGTTATAGCAAATTTATATTAATTGTATGTTACAAGACTAATAGACATGAATAATAACATTTTAAAGTTTCATGTTATATTAATTAGCAATTTAGCATATAATATAATATAAAAAAAATTTATATGTAATATAAAAAATTCAAAACGATATATATATATATGTACCGGTCCTGTTCGATTCAAACCGCTGTTCTAAAAACCAAAACTGGAACTGGACCAGTTTTCAACCGGTCTTACTAAATAGGAACCAGTACCAAACCGGTCCAGTTCACCGGTTTCCCGGTTTTTTTTTTACAGCCCTATCTACTGGTTAATTATTATTTCACTAGTTACATTTGAAAAATGAGGTGCACCTAACTAAGAAAAATATAGAAAATCTTATGTGTTCCAGAAATTAAAAAACAGGACATCCTCACCCTATCCAAAGTTTAGAACAAGATAACCCTCCAAATACACAGCATATACTTGTCAAACCAGTTTTACGTGCAAATTATTTAGAGTTTTAAGGTTTGTCAACTTGGTGAACAAAAATTACTAAGAATGCTCAAAGTTTCATTTCATTTGCTTGTGTTCCATAAACTTACTTTTAACTATTAAAAATATAAAATTAAAATTTAAAAAAATTTTAAAAAAAAATTCCATAAACACAAACTGAGAAACACTTATTCTAAAAATGCTGCAATCAAAATAAATGAAAACTGCATCAGAAGGAAAAGAAAAACTAGAATGTTAACTTTTTTTGGGATAAGTGAATAGAAGTTAAGAATAGCAGATGTAAATTACCCTGCTATCTCACCGTATTCTTCTCAATATCATGATCCGTCTCATCAACAGGTCCTTGCATCCGATAACTCCCTTTCAAGACTGGTGTTATCTAAAAGCATGCCCAAATACATTAGTTACCATTACCAAACTCCCAAAAAAAATACGTGCCCAATTCCATAAACCTAATAATTATACAAATAGAACTCACTGGTTGCAACCAAAAAGAAATGTCATGCTTAAAGAAGCAACAAAACCAACAAACAAAAGACCGAAATATGGGCAAAAGACCTTCACACTAGTGTCTAACATACATACGTACATATACACACAGAATGTACAGGAAAAGAAAACTTAATTGAAAGTTAAACAATACATCGCACAAGGACAAAAAACTGAGGGAAAATTACTCATGATCCAAAAACTTAATTTCTAAATATATAACCGAACAAACCCTAAGCCAACTAATACACTCATGTATTCGCTCATGGGAAATTCGTGAATATCAATCCCAAAAGATTCAACCCGAAGAATGGAAGTTTAAAATCGAAAGCATAATTAGTTAAAACCATTGCAATGACAAACAACAGGGAAACCCTAATTTAGAATTTTACATGCCTCCAGTTCGGCAATCGACTCGGTCGCGTTGTACAGCTCCTCCACAGTCCGTTCTGACCGCTCGGCCATCGACGCCGCAACGATCAATCGGCAGAACAATCAAACGCGAACTCCAATATCCCAATTCCAAAAATCAGTCTCTCTGAAAAATCCCACTCTCTGATTGCAGAGAAAAATCCACTCTTCGATTACTACCCAGCAAGTTGTAGCCAATCTTCAGGTCTGGTACAGCACAACCAGATGAGCTTCCTTCTGTATATTATTACAAAAGATCTGATACATATATCACACCATTCATTACGTGTAAATAAGGATAAATACAGACATGAAATTATAAAATTGTATACCCTCCCTCTCTCTGATCTGAGAAAAAAAAATCTTGAAGAGAGTCTCTGCGAATCAACCGTCATGTAAGCTTAAATTGCTCCTCTCTGCCCCCTTCTCTCTCTTAAATTCTTCTCTCTCTACCATGAGGAAAACTCTATTCTCTCTCTCTCTCTCTCTCTCTCTCTCTCTCTAAATTTTCTCGCCGTTTAGCTCCTCTAGATTTTCTAGGGAAAATGTGTAAAATGAGATAAATATTCGTAGATTAGAAAAACCAAAAATAAACAAAATAAAATTATATGCTGCGGGGATACAGCAAATTGATCGAGACTGCCACTTCGCACGTGCGAATCCGATGTACGGTCAGTTTCATCGTACGTGTGGGCTTCGGATTTCTGTGCTGTTCTGCGTGTGAATTGCGCTTTTGCCAGCGCTAGGCCTCCACGGTACATGTGGCAAGATCGCAGTGGAAGCCTGGAAGGGGTCTGGGTTTGGCTATCGTGCGCCCATAGCGTGTCTCGGTACTTTGTTTGCGCCTCACATTTCATAGTCAGCACCTATCTTTCTTTCCGGACTAAAATGCGCGGATTCAATTCCGCACCGTTTGACAGTGAAAATATTTTATTTTATTTTATTTTATTTTTATTATTTTTTAAATTTTATATAAGAATTAATAAAAAATTTAATTTTTTTAAATCTTAAAAAATAATATTTTATTCAATTTTTAATTTTTATCTAAAAATATCTCATCTCATTTTACTTTTTAAACCGCATCTTTATAGGTTAATTAATTTTCTAGCGCCGTAAAAAAATTGTAAAAATCAAATAATTTAATGTGTTATATTAAAATTATTTTAAAATTAAAATAATTCATAATCTAAAGACTTATATAAAATCATGTTAATTTATAAAATAATTTTTTTGTGAACGAGGTATTTCTCTAATTATATACTTTTTATTGTTTTTATATTTAAGTTTTAGGGGTCTGAAAGATTACCATGATAGAAAAGGGCTTTTATCTTCCACTTTTGTTAAAAATGATTTGATTTTCAAATTTTCAAATATGTCCCTAGATATTTCTTGCCAATACATAATTTGCAATATAAACGTCCCCTTTGTTTTGCATCGTTTATTTTTCATCCGTTCGCCTATATTAATAAGCAAATATTAATAAGTATATAATGTAAATTTGTATTTTATGTTGTGACTTTGTGTGTGTACTAACCAGAAGAATAATTTTATTTGATACAGCTAGCAGCCTTTTCTCTCCATTGCCTTCCCCCAACCAAAACCTGCCTAAAGGGGCCCTCTCTCCTCCCATCTGGCTAGACCATAACGTGGGCAATTTTTTTTCTAGTTTTTTTTGCATGTTTTTGTTTTCCATCCAAAGCATAGAGAAATGTCAATGTGCTATTTTTTCGGAGTCCAATGACCACCATGGGCCCCACCGTAGGACTCCCAAGCCACCAACCTTTCATATGGTCAAAAATTTTCATTGAATGAGCGACAAGTGAGTCACACACACAGGTTAAAGCGTGCATGGTATCCACGCGCCACCACACTGCGAAGCTTTTGTTGCTACCATACACGACATTTCTAGGATCAGGGACCTCGGTTTCTTCAGACTCGGCTGTCTCACTCTAACGTGGCGCATGGCATGTGTCTCTCACGCGCCACCACAGTCGCGTTGCTTCATGTATTTTGTTTTTCCTTCAAACTAAATTATTGTATGGCTAATTTTGAAATCTACTAGAGTATATCTAAGTTGTCATTCATTATTTTCACTTCTATCTGTATGTTTACTGTTATTTCCTTATGTTTAGGTAAAATAAAAGTGAAATAATCTCTTGAACTTTTTGTCTATAGAGTGTAAGTCCTCTCCGCCTAAGAATGTTGAGGTTTGAAATCTTTATTTTAGAGTGTTGTCTCTCAAACAGTTTGTTACAGAGTGATATAGTAGTTGTTAAGACCATATCAATCACAAAGAAATTTGTGTACAAAGGAGATCCAAACATAGTAATTGGCTTGTAATCTTGAAATTTTTCTGTATGTATCGGGTCAAAAATGTAACTTCTCTTTCATAAATGAATGAAGTTTGTGTCCCATCAAAATAATAATAATAATTGTATTTGAAAATCTTTACAGCATACATTATCAACGTAGTATACTTTTATTTGGAAGATAAATTTTAAAATTTTGAATTTTACAAATTAAATTATGTCATGTGAATGGTTTATAGTATAAAGGCGATACAGTACTATTATTAAGGTTTCTACATCATACATTGCTTACGTGACATAATTTGATTTAAAATATGAATTTTAAATTTTGAATATTACAAATCAGATCTTATCATTTAAGTAATGTGAATAATGTGTTCTATACATCGGCTTAAGAATAAAATAATTTTAGACAATCATTTGCATAAACAAATGAAAGATTAGGAGAGCTAAAAGTAAGGAGAATTATTCTATTCTCAAGTCAATATGTAGAGTACATCGTTTACACCATCTAAATGATAAGATTTGATTTATAATATTTAAATTTTAAAATTTATCTTCTAAATTAAAGTAAAAGCCTGGCCTCATTTGGATATTAAGATGAGTTGAAAAATTTGTTAATAATTGTGAGATATTTTGTGAATAATAGTTAAATGGTTTGAGTTAAAATATTTTGTGGAATTTTGATAAATGAAAGATAAAAAGTTGACTAAAAAATTATAAAGTTAAAATTATATTATATTATAATATTATTTTTATTTCAGAATTTGAAAATTTTGATTTTTTTTAATTGTAATGATCAAGTAATAATTAGATAAAAAAAGTTGAAATTTGAAATTTAGAAAATTTAAAATTAATCCATATTTATATTTAAATGATATTTGAATGTTGAGATAGATAAGATACATCTAAAGATCCAAATGGAGCATTAGATGTAAGGCCTTAGAATCATACCTCAGTCATTCACAAATTTTTCCATTTGATATGTCCACTCTTATAATTACGTACATTCGAGCAAAGAAGGAAGGAAGTATGGCTCGAGTTTTCTTATATATAAATGTTACAGTAAAATTTTACAATATTATTTAACTAATATATAATTTATCATTTTTATCTCTTTATTTAAATATATGTATACTTAAGCATTAAAATAGAATGATAAAAATAACAAATCATATGTTGATTAAATAAAAATATGTGACGTAAAGCTTTTATGTAGCCTGATACAAAAAATTGAGTCTGGAATGTCTGAATTGGAAAACTAGCTAAAATTATCAAGTGATCCTTTGTATTCTTGGAAAAGAGCGCAAAGGTTGTTCTTAGATGCGGTTTAAATAGTGATATAAAATGAAATGAGATGATTTTATATAAAAATTAAATAAAATATTATTAAAATTACTATTTTTTAATATTATAAATATTTTAGAATTTGAAAAATACTTTCACTGTCCAAATGGCCTTAAACAACTAACTGCAATCCTCCGTTGAGAGAGTTTATATGGATTAGCATACTAATATTTTTGTTTATCCAAGAGTTTTCATTTGAAAAAAAAAACAAAAAAAACCATAATCTTTGTTCCTAACCAGTCTACCCAATCATTCTAGTATACCTATCTTTTAAGCAAGACAATAGTATATTATTGGTGGTGCCAAACAGTTGTTCCACATCTAGCGGGTTCAACTCAAGTTTAAGGCTTTGTTTAGGTAATGAAAAGTTCTCAAATATTTCCAAAACTTATCCTAAGTTCCTTCTCTATTTTTGTTTTTAAAGAAAATTGTTATCATTTGTTCATAAAAAAGATTTACATCCATAATCGAATATATGCCATGCAAGGATATTCTCATATCAATCATTATATCATAAATCACTTAGTGGATTTAGAATTATACCAGTATACTATTTCTTTTTGTGATTAGTCTGGTCTTCATTACTGCTGACACTTTATACAGACAAGTATTCAAGAGACAGCACTTTGCCTAAGCAGATACTCAATCTCACCATTCATAGAAAAAGAGGACTCAATTTCTACATACAGACATCCAAAAGACGAACTCTTTTTTTAATTTTTATTAAACAATAAGAAAACAAGAAGATAGGTATGAAAAAGACAAATTACAGTTTCAACCAATTTCGGTAGACTTCAGAATCTGTGACGGTGCATGAAGACAACATACTTATCTCTTTTCAACCACAAAAGTCAATCTGAAAGATCTGATAGTAGCAGCTCCAGTGATCTAGTATGTGTGGCAAGAAAAGCTAGAGTGATCACTGATTATTATTATTATTAACTTACGGTATGGGGAGATGAGGTTATAGGCACATTTGATGGAAAGTTTCCTTTTGGGTGGGAGATAGAATAAGATCATCTCCATTATTATTTTTAAATAGATAAGAAAATTTCTATTTATAAAGAAAACTGTTACAAACATAAAAAGATTACATAAAGTAAACCTACAAACTGAACTGGTTTTATTAAATCCGCTAGGTCTACTCTATTATAAAAGTAATTTTACAATCTACCACATCAAATCACACTAGTTTGTAAGTTTAATTTTGTGTAATACATTTGTGGCAAAAGTACTTTCCATTTATAAATAAGCGCATAACATAGTAAAATGTTTATGTAGCATAATTTGAAAATGAAGTTTTAAAATTTAAATGTAATAAATCAAAACTTACCATTTAAATAATATGGATATTGTGTTCTAGACACTAATTTAAAAATATAATAACTCATATAGATAATATTCATTTTGAGTGAAGTGTGGATTATTCTCGTCAATTTAATTACATTATGCTAATAAGTGATGAAATGACCAAAATATCTCATATTTCACTCTAAATAGATACTAGCCATGGAAATATTATTTAGACTTGTAATTTTACTCTGATAACTATACGTACTACATGTCAATTACTGAAATTGTAAAAATCTTAAAATTCATAATTCAATTTTTTTTAAAAAAAATATAACATGATAAAATATGGTTGTCACTCAACACATATAATATTGTATGTAAAGTTGTAACTACATATAGGAGTACCTTTTTAGCAGAAAAATTTTAGAAAATCTAAAATAATTATTAATTAATATTTAAATATAAGAAAATGCATGCTGCCTTATTTGTCAAAGAGTAATGTTTGAATAAATTTAAGGGCCTAACTCTCTCATTAAACTGGTTCAACAAGAGAGGGTTGTTCATTGCTTATAAACATATCCAAAACTTTGTCCACACATAATGTGAGATTTATTCTTCAATATCCTCCCTCACGTGCAAGCCAGTATTTTTTTTTGTCCTTGTCACGGGGTAGGTAGTGTGGACCCTATTCATCCTTGTGACATACTCTAATACTATGAAGAAATTTATGGGTCTAACTCTCTTATAAAACCGATTCAACAAGAGATGATTGATCATTACTTATAAACATGCCCAAAACCTTGTCCACAGATAATGTGAGATTTATTCCTCCACACAAGAGTGGGTAATTTTCAAGTTTGAGCTTGAGAGTAATAAAGTTGCTAACGTTTAGCAAAACGGAAGACATTGTATTTCTCTTATACCAAAAAGAAAGTTGAAGAAATAGATGGAGAAATCTCACCACACCAAAACAAGGTGTGATCATGTATATTTATGTAACTTTCTATCTCTTTACAAAATGATAATTACAAAGTAAATTGCTATAAACATGGCTGCTATCGCGCTAGTATTGATGACAAGATTTGATTTCACAAAGCTGCTATGATGCTGGAGTTTATTGACAAGGATTTGGTTGAGCTATAGTTTTGATCTTCGGTTGTGTATTTGCTGAAGTTACCAAGTTCGCATTCATGATTTCAGGAGAAATATTAGGCACTGAATGATACTGAATCATTTGTTTTATCAAGATCTAGTCATGTGTTGTGCAAGTATCACACACTCATTTTGAAAAAGAGTAGAGTTCACCATAAAAAATTTAATTTTTTAAGTAAATCTCATATTTATTTATTTTTTTTAAAGAAGTATGTATTACTTATATACTTTATGATTATAAATATTATTTTTTTTATTAAAATCTATTGAGCCGACATTGCATGCATACGATGGATTGGCAATATCAGGTGATAGGATTATTTATATATTTATAAGTTTATCACACACATATATATATTAAGAGTGAGTTGGCACCGGCCGCCCAACTTCTATTATATTCATGCATGTTGCAATAGGCAATTATTTAGTGTAAATTGATTTAGAAAATCAATTTTTAATATTAAAACAGTCTGAACGGTCCTGCATGCTCACCACAAGGCATGCTTTTCGAAATTAGCATGCTTTTCGAAATTAGCTCGTGGCAAAAGATTCACAGAAAATTTATATATTGTTTTTTTTTTTTTGAAAGTAAAATTTATATATTGTTAAGAGGCGTGAAAGCATTATGACTGTGTTTGGACGTTGAGATATATTAAATTGAGTTTAATTTTTTATTAATAGTATTAAATTGAGATAATAGATTAAATTCTATAAGGCTCATCTAACATGAATTTTAATATACTAGGTGGGAGCAACGTGCAAAGCACATTTGTCTAATTTTATGAAATGATTATTTGTAAAAAATAATATATATTTTATAAAAATTATTGATGTCACTTAATAATTTAAGGCATATTGGAGAAGATAAAAAAATTAGTTCAAAATATCATATAATCCAATACATGTTTATTGTGACGCCCCCAAATTCCGTTTGGGATTGAACGGACATTTGAAGCGTCGAGACATGCAACACAAGGTTACCTGCCCCCGTTCATGACATATAAGATGCAATGTTCCTAACATGCATCTAACATTATGCAATATTCGCAGCGGATAATCTTTTTCTTTAGCAATACTATGCACCAACTAAATATATCCCAAATACTTGAAACATAATTCATACATAAAGGCATACTAAAAAGCCGTGATCACCACACTAGTCTAAAATGGTTGTGATCAAAAGAATACTTGAGATACAACTCCAAAAGTACAAGTATTAACCTAAGTTAAATACTATACCATCATCAACATCGCACCGTGGCCTAGTCGACCGTATTCAGTTGGTCAGATTCCAATTCTCCTTTGGGTCCTGTAACAAGATCTACCATTCGGGGGGAATGGTAGTTGGGACTACCACAGTGAGATTTGATTACAAATCTCAGTAAGTTAACATAAAACTTATACACAGGTTAAAAATGCATGCATGGCAGTAAAAGCATAAATGCATAATTATAGTCATACATAAACATAGTATAACTTGACATATAGCATGACTTAACCAGAACTTAAGCGTGAACTGAACTTGACTTAACATGGCATGAACTTAAGCTTAAAACATAACATGAACAATCAACATAACATGAACGTGAAACATAACATGGACATGAACATAACATAACATGAACGTGAGCTTGAACGTATCATAAACGTGAACATAACATGATGTGAACATGAACTTGGAACATAACATGAACATGAACATAACATGTACGTGAGCATAACATAACATGAACTTGATCTGAAACTTGACTTAACATAAACTTGGAATCTTATTTAATTGTCTTGATTAATAACGTGCATTAATACGTACTCCACAGTTGTTGTGGCCCCACGTATTCAAGTAACATAAAACATAATACGTACTCCACAGTTGTTGTGGCCCCACGTATTCTACATGTCACAATTGCTGTGTCTCATGTAGTGTATGCTCCACAGTTGTTGTGGCCCCATACTTCATGTAACATAAAATATAATACGTACTCCACAGTTGTTGTGGCCCCACGCATTATAAGTAACATAAATATAATACGTACTCCACAGTTGTTGTGGCCCCACGCATTATAAGTAACATAACATAAATATAATACGTACTCCACAGTTGTTGTGGCCCCACGCATTATAAATAACATAACATAAATATAATACGTACTCCACAGTTGTTGTGGCCCCACGCATTATAAGTAACATAACATAAATATAATACGTACTCCACAGTTGTTGTGGCCCCACGCATTATAAGTAACATAAATATAATACGTACTCCACAGTTGTTGTGGCCCCACGCATTATAAGTAACATAACATAAATATAATACGTACTCCACAGTTGTTGTGGCCCCACGCATTATAAGTAACATAAATATATAATACGTACTCCACAGTTGTTGTGGCCCCACGCATTATAATAACATAACATAAATATAATACGTACTCCACAGTTGTTGTGGCCCCACGCATTATAAGTAACATAAATATAATACGTACTCCACAGTTGTTGTGGCCCCACGTATTATATAACATAACATAAATATAATACGTACTCCACAGTTGTTGTGGCCCCACGTATTATACGTAACATAACATAAATATAATACGTACTCCACAGTTGTTGTGGCCCCACGTATTATACGTAACATAACATAAATATAATACGTACTCCACAGTTGTTGTGGCCCCACGCATTATAATAACATAACATAAATATAATACGTACTCCACAGTTGTTGTGGCCCCACGCATTATAAGTAACATAACATAAATATAATACGTACTCCACAGTTGTTGTGGCCCCACGCATTATAAGTAACATAAATATAATACGTACTCCACAGTTGTTGTGGCCCCACGCATTATAAGTAACATAACATAAATATAATACGTACTCCACAGTTGTTGTGGCCCCACGTATTATACGTAACATAACATATCTTATTTTTCTTAATGCATGAGATGTTAATTAATATCATATAATTTTTTCTAACATGACGTATACTTGTAATGACACAATATGATTTAATCATAAACATTTCATGGCATACTTGTATCATATGGCATACTTAACATGGTATACTTATAACATACAGCATTGTATAATAGAAAAGATTGTGTAACAGATAATTATTCATGAGATTAAATCATACGTAACAAATAAACATATAATGACATAGCATGGCATGGCATATACGATAACATACATACATAAATTGTAGTTCCCTTACCCATCACACATACACAATAAACTGATAGTAAGTTAGAGGCTAACTTACCTCGATCGTCGCGTTCTATGAGAAAAGGGCGCGAAACACGAGGAACTGCACAACAGCTGGAAGAGGAACACTCAAGTCCTTAAGATTTTCACTTCTGAACTCAATTGTCATATTATGAGCACTTGCAACACCACGGCAACTTGAGGTTTCACTATACTCAGAAGAGATAATTTGACTTCATAAAGCCTTTGCACTAAAACAAGTTCATTAAAATTATCAATAATAACCAACAAACAATTCCTTTCTCAATCCATATACTCTTAGCCATAGTCAACCACAAGATGACACCAGTCACCCCAGACTATAATCCATAACACCACTGCTTCGGGACACTGTCATACAGTTTCCCAACACTACACCATGCTCTACACTTCTCTGTTACGCCATCCAACCCTTCGTGACACGCCATCCGGTGTTTCACGACTTAATACAGAGTACACTCACGTGAACTCTCTTCCATCCACACTACAAAACCCATCACTGCGATACACGTCTCACAGTGCATCGCTACGCGACACGGAGTACGCACTACGCGTACTTCCTTCGCTACAACACTCATCAACACGATGCACATCACACGATGCATCGCCATACAACACGGAGTACACTACATGCGTACTCCCTTCCTTCTACGACACACATCATTACAGCGCACGTCGCGCGGCGCGTCGCTGCATTACACAGAGTACGCTACACGCGTATTCTCTTCACACAACCCGCCGTATCACATCTACGGCATCCATCTCACGCCTATACTTCACAGCACAGTCCACAAAATACACAATCAAACTCAACACTTCACAACCACACTTCCCTTCACAACTACGCAACGAACTCCACAAATACAACTACACAATTCACAAACCAACCAACTAACTATTTTAAACGTAAAATAACTAGAGATAGAAGGTTATACCATCGACGGGATAACCCGCGCGTCGCTCGTTGTTCGTCACGAACATGCGTCGGAGGAACGTACGTGGCGGCGTACGGTGGCTGTCCACCACATAAAGTGGTAGTTTGGGCTTGAGAAAGGCTAGGCGTGGTCTTGGAAGACTCATGATTTTACAGCTGTCGATGAAGAACAAATTACGTGATTTACGGAAAAGATAATCTATACGCGTGATTCCAGATGAGGGTAAAGATGAGAGAGATGTGATTGCTGTCGGGAAATAATCCAAAACTGATAATTTTAGCGGGCTGTTACATTTATAACATCCATAATTTTAGCAAAAATGTATACGAAAAATTTAATAAAAGTCTAATACAAACGGTAGTTCAAAATATGTGTCGTTTGATATTTGTATTAAAATTCATCAATTTATGTCATCCTGTAGACGATCAATAGAGACAACATTGAAATTCTTATTTTGTTGTTGGTTGAGTCGATCAGGATCAACATAAAGTTAAAACATAATCTTTTTATAAAATTTGTAGTATAATATTTTCTATAATATAGCATATATATAAATCCTAAAATATATTTTGAAGTTGTTGGCCGAATTTACTCTATCTTGATTAGCTTAAGGATCACGGCCTTTGTTACGTGCCAATCATAGCAAGCCCACATGTGGAATATGACTTAACGGAAGCTACGTCCTACTACCATGGGAAAAGAAAACACTTTGATTAAACACATTTGTATTATATATTATATGAGATTTTTAAATTTGGAATACTCAATAATCTAAGTTAATGAAACGTCTAATACACGTGTATTATATTTAGGGATTCACGTCTTATGCACCTAATACACGTGTATATGTTAATGAGAAATAGAAAAATATAATAACTAATCTTTAATTACTTATTATTATATAAACTATTAAGTATTGTAATTATTGTGATTAATAAATCATATAACAACATTGAATGTTATCTCTCTCAACATTTATGTCTTCATTTTATATGCCGATTACATTCACATGTATTTAAACAAACGGTGTTAACTTAAACGGAAAAACAAGAAAAACCGTTAAAACAAGATTTTTCGTTTCATACACACTTTTTATATATAGAAGATTTAGATATTAAGATAAATTTAATACTATTAATAAGAAGTTTGAAGTTGTAGGTTTAATGTGTAAGGAAGTTTTGAATTGAGATGAGTTTAGTAATTTAACAGTAATGTGTTTGGATGTTAGACTCAGTTTAAAATTAGACTAAACTGAGTTAATCTCAGTACATTCCAACAATCAAACTAGCCCGTAAGTTGACCAACAGGTTTTTGTAATTGGAAAATGAATTATATAGTCTTTAAGTGTACAAATTTCATATATTTCTTTTAAAAAAATTGATAAATATGAAATCTATATGACAAATCTATTTTTTTAATAGTGGGTTCCATTTTTTTTTAAACAGAATACACATGATTTACATATTTTAGAACTATATCTTATATTACTCATTATGATTATACAACAAGTTTGCATGAAAAAATAATTACAAATTTAATTAATATATAAATTTAAGAAATTAATTTTATTTGTAAGAATGATTAATTTAGTAATTTTTTTGAATATTAATATTCCTTTTAATACATTTACAAACTTGATAAGTACTTTATCATGCCTGAGGAAGTAAGTTTTTTTTGTAAATTTTAATTTTTTTTAGTTCCAGAAAGTAAGCTAATGACGTGTAAAAATGTAGAAATTCTTTTTTTAAAGGAGTTGTGTGTTCAATCTATGAGGTAGGTAATAAATTTCACTAAATAAAGAAGGTTGGTAAGTTGCATTAAGAAAACCGAAAAAAAAGAAAAAGACAGAGAAAAAGAAGTTTGGTAAGAATCTCACTCTTTCTTCGGATTTCTGACACCTGCAGATTGGATGTTGAAAGATTTGAAATCAAAACCTGTACAGGAAAAAAAAATGATAAAGTTGCGGAGAATTTTGAGAAATGATAATTGTAATTGTGAGTGTATAAGTATCGTGTAATCACTTTAAAAAAAATAAATAAATACTAGACTTATAAGAAATTTCTTTTTTAATAGTAGATTTTTTTTTTTTTTTTAAATGATTATACGATATTTACGTACTTCATGATTATATGTAATGTTATTCTTATTTTTTAAGTACTAAAATTTTCTAGGCTTTGTATTTTGTGGGTATTGAATTTTTAGGCTTTTTGTTTTTTTGGGTAAATTTTTAGACCAAATCATGGATCTTATTATATCCTAATATTTTATTTATTTATTCTCTTCCATGTAATATCTTATTCATTGGATTTGTTTTGAATCTAGTTTATGTCAATTAGGGTTTAAAGCTGACCAAGCCAAAAAAAAAATAATCTGGAAAGCTGGATGGTGTTAGCTCAGATTTGATCGTAGGGTTGAAAACCTTTGGAGTGGGAGAGAGGATAATCCTTAATTGCCTAGTGGCCTAAATGCATGCCATTGGTGCATAAAAGCCATACTTCAAAGTTGGGTTTCCCTTGTAATAATGATAAAGTAAGCATTTATATATGGTCACATGAAAGAGGGAACGAGGCACCTAAAAGTTTGGTGAAAGCTATTGCCTATGATATTCATTTCGCCTTTAAATGCCTCTCAAATATACACACCCAAATCTCATCAATCCAATCAAACGAAAAGAGAAATTGTAAAACTAATTCAACAAGCACAACTTTTTTAATAAAGTAATGCTACATGTAATTATGGTATGCGCAACCACCATGTAGTCGCTTTAAAAAAGAATATGGTTTACTATTAAAAAGTTAATTTATTTTCACGTGAATCCTGTATTTATTCACCTTTTTTAAAATGATTGCATGTCGCTTGCGCACTCACGACTGCAACTATCAATTTTCTTTTATTAAATTTACTAAAACTTTGTTCTAAAAAGTTTTTGCAACTATTCATAAACATCTTTACAATATCCATGAAAACTCCTAACGTCCACGCAACCTTGTTTGAATAACGAGAAATTCTCGAATACTTTCAAAACTTTTCATAATTTATTTATCAAATAAAAGATACTTTTTAATTCTAAATTTTAAAAATTTTCATATAATTATTATCTAATCATTATCTAAATACAAACTCAATACAATTTTTCCAAACGTTTCCAATTAAATGTCTTAATTTAAATAATTTTATTACTATTTACAAATAATTTCATTAACATTCACATAAAATATTAGATATTCTAAATGTCAATCAACCCTCAGTCATTATCTTCTCTCTAAATTAGGCTTTTAACTTTTAAGATGATTTTCTTTTAATAGGGATGAGAATGAAAACTCGAACCCCGCTTATGGCTCGAGAAAACGAGACAAACATCATCAAACTACAAGGAATGACAACTATCAAATTGTTAAAGGACTCACAAATAAATGTTTTTTGGAGAAAGGAAACATCAAGACTATACAGATCTCATCTTCCTTTCCAACTTTGGTGTGAGGGAAAAAGGACACTTTGATTCGGCACCCATTATTAGAAGTGGCTGTTGCGTGACGGATGGGCAATTGAATAGTATGGTATACCAAGTTGGCAAAATTAACACTACTTCGAGTAAAGTTTGAAGCATCTAGACTTTAGACAAGGTTGAGTATTTACCATAAAAAGCATGATATATGTAGGTCATCATCAACTGGTAATTGATATCTCTACAAGGAAAATAGTAACACTATATATAGTTGTGGACTGTGCAAACGTCATGCTTTTATTTAAAAAAAAGCATGACTGCAATTATCATTTATTTTTAAAAAATGCTTTAGTTCCTAATAAAACATGCCGACGACGGGTTTCGATAAAAATTTTAATTTTAATTTTTAATTTTTTTAATTTAAGGATTAAAGAAATTTTTTTAATGATGTAATACTTTTCTAAAAAAATGTTAAAAGAAAATTTAAAAAATATATAAAAACACAAGAAATGCACTAATCGAGAAAAACTCTCGGGAGCCATCATGGTTTGATGTAGTGCTACCCATCTCTAGAAACTTGACCCTTGCCTTAAATTGAACAATTTTTCATTTGGCTACACAGATAAGATGAAATGAAATGAGATATTTTTTAAAAGTTAGATAAAATATTATTATAATATAATTTTTTAATATTTATTTTGTTTTGAAATTTTAAAAAGTTAAATTATTTATTATATTTTATGTAAAAATTTATGAAAATTATAATGATAAAATAAAATAAAATAAAATGAGATGTGATATTTTAGACAAAGAAATGGAGCATAAATTGTATGATCCTTTCATGGACTTCTTCACCTTTTGACTTGCTCTCACGGAATTAAGGTAATTGAAAATATCAATACAAATATGCTATTTGTAGCTACGAAAAAAGAAAAATTTTATTCAATAATTCTATACCACACGCTTGGTTTGAGAAATAAAATAAAAATAAAAGTAGATCGGGCCACCATATCTCTAGCCTCTAGATCGGGCCATCAGCAACTAGCTTGGCTGTGCCACGACAGGTGGCTCTCTCTCTCTCTCTCAAAATATAAAAAACGCCTTTTATTAGGAAAAAAATCTTATTTTTAATATGAAATTTAAATAATGAGTTAAAAAGAGATGTAATAAGATAAAAGTTAAAAATTAAATAAAATTATGTTAAAATATTATTTTTATTTTAAAATTTTAAAAAGATTAAATTATTTATTATATTTTAATATAATAGGATAAAATGAATTTGAAGTATTTTTATATGCAAATCGAGCCGTTAATATCTCGAAGAAAAATATATTGACGCGTGGCACCCTTTAATTGGGTTCTGTGTTCCCTATTAATGTTGATGGACAAAAATTATAACAGAAATTGATTATTGCTAAAAGCTCTAAAAGAACAAGGGAGCTGTTGACAAGAAAATCGCATAGCTAGTGTCCTAAAATTCAAACCTATAGTGCATGGGTGTCCTATCAAAGTTTTCTTAAAATTAAATGATTTGATCTTATCTTATAAATTTAGGATAAAAGTTTAGATGAATGATATTTATAATTTTAATATCCATAAATTTCGTATATGTTAATGAAAATTTTAGATAAATTTTGACTTATAAGAAAAAAATTATTACTTTTTATTATGTATCCCATTTTCTTTAAAAAAAATTATGTAGAATTTATACTAATATTTTGAATACCGTTTTGATTAAAGTACTAGAATGAAATATTTCGATACGGATACAGTTTCAGGATAGTTTATATATAATAAATTAATTATATATATAAACATTATATTTCAAAATAATATCAATATAAGTTTTAAAAAATTAAAACAATATTTATAAAACTTAATAATACTTCTAAGTTAATAAAATAATTTTCAGATATGAGAATTAAAGTGAAAATTATGAAAAAAATTAGAATTTTTACATTAATTATTAAAATTCACTAATTTCGACTGGTACAAGTACATCGAAAATCGACCGATATTGATCGAAATGCACCAATACAGCTTGTATTTGACTCGGTATGAAACATATGTATTTTCTGTACAGATCACTATTCAGGTACGAGTAATATTGTCTATACAAAATTCAAAATATTGATTTACACGTTTTAAAATTGTATATAATATTATGTATTTTGTTGTCAACTTGATTTTATTGTCGTAGGCAGGGATAAAGGTCATGGATTCCCATCAATTTACTTCGAAACGCATGGTATGAATACGTAAAGTAGTTAATGTTTCGTACCAAATGAATACTATAGTATGTCACGACTCACCCATGCCCATATTCATCCCCCATTGGTTTTTGCAATCAATTTAAAATTGCCTTATTTATTGGACAGAGGATATATATGGAAGAGGCCGGCAAACTAGTTACTGTTCATGTTGGTCAAAGTACCCTTTTGATATCTTTTTGTGAAATACACGAAAAGAATAATTCTATTCATTATTTTTACATCACACAGATTTTTATATATATATTTTTTTATTTTTTTCTTTAATAAATATGTAGTGTAGGAATGATGAATATAAAAACTCAATTAATTTAACAGAAATAAAAGAAATTTAAAACAACAGTAGTGTGCAGTGTAGGCAGCTGAATAAAATGACTCATGCGATAAGTAATCCCACAAATTGATGTCACTTGATGTGATTCGTCGTATTGTAAAATTATTTTTATTGTAAAATAGATTTAATATATAACAAATTTGCATCAATTTATAAAATTATTTTTATGTAATCTTTTTATAATTATAATCCTTCTCGAAATATGCATGCGGAGGAAGCATTTTGCAATTTGAAAACAAATTGATCAGTTGGTCAAAGTCTTCCTAAAGACTCTTTATCATCAATAACCCAACATAGTGGTCCCTCCCTCTCTCCCCACTACTGGCTTATAGAGACTACTTTATGAGTTTGTAATTGTTACGGTTCACACGAAAGTTGTTCCAATGTTGCATTTTTTTAAGCTGATAATGTAAAGAGTCACTATATATAACAAGTATTTGGAATTATGTCTTCGTAATTGTCTAGATGATCTGTTGATGTAAATGCAATTTCACATTTGCACGAAAACTATCATTTGCATGCATGCATGCAGTTTCACACATGCACGAAAGCTTGATTGCTTGCTGTCTCTGTTGATGTAATCGATACGATTCCCATGAATGTGACTAAATATATAATATTTTCAAAATATTTATTTATTTATTATATCATTTGCTTTGAAAATTAAGAATTCCACGTGGAAAGTTTAAGCTTGTGTTGAATAAAAGTAGTTCAGTAATCAAGTAATAACGACGATTTTTTCTATGGATACATCTTTTCTATGTAGAAATAAAAAGGAGAGAGAAATCTTGAATGTCATTGATGTAATCATTATGATAACATGTACGTGTTGCCAAAAGAATTTGTACCGGAGCTTTGAGTTGACGTTACGGATTGTTTGGATACGTTAGGAACGATTTGGGTGAGTTTAAGTCCCGTTTGGTTCCAAACTCACTTCAATTCATTTCATCTCATCATTATATTTTTTTCAAATTTTAATACACTTTTTCAAATTTTTATATAAAATATAATAAAAAAATTAATTTTTTCAAATTTCAACACACTCATAATATTTAAAATTAATATTCTAACAATATTTTATTCTACTCAACTCAACTCAACCTAACATCCAAACTCAACCAAGTGTTAGAAGTGTTAAGAAGAGTTATGAATAATAGTAAAAAGTAAGTGAAAAGTAATAATAAAATAATAAATAATAGTGAGAAGTGTTGAGAGTATATGAGATAATCTCAGTACCCAAACACAGCCTCTCATCTTGTCTTATCGTTACAAATTTTTTAAATTTTTACACAAAATATAATAGACAATTTAATTTTTTTAAAATCTTAAAATAATAATATTAAAAATAATATTCTAATAATATTTTATTCAATTTTCATATAATATTATCTCATCTCATCTCACCATCCAAACTATACTTAAATTATCTCATATCATCTCAAAATTTTTCATAATTTTATTATCAAACATTATTTAAATATAAAAATATTTCAATTTCAATTTTTAACTTTTTTCTCTAATAATTTTAACTTTTCTAAATTTACAAACAAAACATAAATCACAATACAACCTTTTTAAATTTTAAAATAAAAATAATATTAAAAATTTATATTCTAACAATAATATTTTTAATCTTATAATATTTTTTCAACTTTTTTTTTCTCATTTTTCAAAATCTAATAAAACATCTTAATTCAAACAATTTCATTACTATTCATAAACTATTTCACTACTATTCTCATAGTTAATTATCATCTTATTTCATTCTCCAAACGTTCCCTTAATATATATATATATATAAGATGTTCGAGACTAATCTCATTTTGAAGACACAATTAAACACTAGAATCATTCTAAGATTTTATTGTACCTTGAAGTAAAATTCGTTTCATAGAAAAAGATTGTTTCAAAGAAAACTACATCGTAACGCGTCTTAAAGTAGTTTTTATTAATTTTCTATACATAAACTACATTTCCTTTATATATAATATATAGAAAAAGCAAACACATGATAAGTAGTATTCTAATGCCTTTCATTTTCGGTTTTCTCAATCAGAAAAAAGTTTAGTTGAATATGCAAAGTAGGGTCTCCATTAGTACCAAAAGTGATGGGAATGCCATGTGCAGTGCTTATTTTAGTCTCAACATGTCCGTATCTCGTACTCCAAATCCTTCAAATTATGAAATTTATAATGTTGAAAATTGGGGTTGGATGGTTGTTTAGTTCACTCATCTGATGTAAGAATGTTTTGACCAGAAATTGGAATTTGGAAGCACATGGAATTCCTTGTGTTTGCAATTGTGATTTTAAATGGGCCCCCAAACGAAGTTAATTTTCGGGTCTAATTACCAATTTGGATTGGCTTCATCAATATCATTTGGGCTTGAGTTGTACTTTCAATGGATGCAATCGCAGCCCACGAACCAAAAAGGGCAGATAAATAAATATAAAAAAAATAAATAGTGAAATTAAGCAATTTGCAGGATGGTGTGGAATTCAAGCAAGAATCTAGCCATGCATTTCCTGCCTCAATGTTCTCTTGTAGATTCATCGCAATCACGTTATATGTAAATCGTCTCATATATTTCGTTAGAAGAATAGTTTTGATAGTGATATTTTAATCTAACAAATTGATTTAGTTAGTTTACTGATTTTCCTCTCATTTATGTCTTTCGCAGGCGTGAGGATCAGGAGCTCCTTGGTACTCGTCGTGGACCCTTTTTTCGGGAAGCTAGCTAGGTACTCGTGTCATGACTAAGAAGCTCAGCAAATCCAATGTGGGTTTGGATACTTAAATACTACTTTTAAAGTATTCTCAACATACTTTACTATTATTAATTATTTTATTATTATTTTTCATTTATTTTTTACTATTATTCATTCCTTTTTTATTACTATTCAATATTATATTATTATTTTTTTACTACTATTTACAACATTTCTCATTACCTAAACCCAATTGAGTTTAGCTAGTGGAAGACCATGCTCTAAACTTTGGAAATTGAGTATAGTTTATGTTGGGATTATCTCACATCTGTTGTATAAAGGACTGTGATTAGTTTATAAGTATGAGAGAAAACCTCATATTTTGAACTAGCTTTTGAGGTTGAGAAAGGCTCAAGACTAGCCAATATTGATATGAGAGTCCAGGTTTATCAATAGTTTCAGGCTCAACAGTCTGCAAGAGAAATGGGTTGTTGCTGCTTCAATTCAAGATCCGATGTGTAAGAGGGAGATTGTTAGGATTGTTCTACATTGGTTGTGGAATGGACTAGTATTCAGTTTATATAAGTGTGAGGAAAAGCTCTATCTCTTAAGCTAGCTTTTGAGATTGAGAGAGACTCAAGACCATTCAACAATTTACATGCTAGAACATGCTTTTATGATACAGAAAAAATTCAACTTCGAAATTAACCATTAAACTAGTCACTTAAGGGTCTGGATTAAATTACTGATCAAGCCTTGATCATAAAATCTTATGTACCTTTAACTTTTTCGAGTTTATAATCAGGATTATGATTCTTTAAATTTCTTTTCGAATTTCATTTTAAAATTATCTAGCACGAGAGAAAGATTATAAATCTATAAAATATGCATATCTTATAATAATATTTAATATTAAGTATTTAATAATATTATAAGAGTAGAAACCCACGTGAATAACAATAAATGTCATTAAATTTCTTTAATATGCATATCTGTATATCATTAATATAAAGACTTGTAAAGATCATGATCATTTAAGGGCTAGAAAACAAATGTAGGCTGTAGCAAATTAACCTGAATTTATTAAAACAAAAAGGAATTAAATAAAGTGACGCAATAATTAATTAAACTCCCTTTTAAGAGAAAACCCAACACATGATGTTTACAAAGCAATGAAAAACACAAACACGTAGCCATAAATAATGTCGACATCTATGGCCAGATGATGTAGGTTTTGTCCCATGCATGCATCATCATCATGTCCTAAACATGCATGCATGCCTGCCTGCCCAAGACGCCTTTTTTCTTCGATCTAATTAGAAAGAAGAACGCATGCATTTGGCTTCCATAATTCGATCCTTTCAACCGATAAAGAAAAGGCCACTTAAAATATATATTCCTTAATGCATTTTCTAAACAGCTTTTTGGAAAAGTTTTTTTTTTTTTTTTTTCAAGTCATAAAGAATATCAAGTCTCTCTCTCTAGATCCCTCTGATGATCTCTCCCGTTTGATATTAGGGTAAAAAAGAAGAAGAAAAAAAAGAAAAAGAAAAAGAAAAAAAGAACAACACGTTTCTTTCTCATCTTATTTATCCTTTAATTTATCTTTTTCACAAACTGCATGCGAACAACATGTATTACGTTTTACGACAGCTTCTTGTTCTGTTTCTAGTTATAAAAGAGAAGAAAAACAACAACGACACGTAGTAGTTATATATGTATCTGGTCATGTTTTTTTTTTTAATGACAAGATGATTATATAGTATTATTAATAATGAAGTCTTAATTAAATTGAAGAGAGTGGAGCTGCTAATAAACACAGCAAATTAAAACAGCCGAGGCAGGCATGCGCAATGCGAGAGAGAAAATTAAAAAAAGAAAATGATACCAATTAAATGGTCATGAAGTCTCATTGTTAGTTGTTGTCTAGATGGTTGTTCCATTAATTCACTTGTCGCATTTATTTGACGTATATATTGCATGAGCGCATGTGGGTGAAATTTCACAATAAGAAGGTGTTCACACTTTAAAAGGTTGGTTTATCGGCATATTTTTATACGAGATAGTGAATATACATTATTTTTTTTTATCCATAAATAAGAAGTTTTGTCGATATTTATATTGTTATGCTGGTAATAACATATAATTGTTATGAGATATAAGTTGTTTAAGATTTTCAATCTTTATGACTTTTGATTTTTTGAATATAAAGAGTACTACCAGTGTATTCTTGGAAAATAAGGAGACAACTAGCTAATATCTTAGAATATTATGCATGTTTTTTTTTTTTTTTGGGCCATGTACGTCTACTTAGGTTAGTTAGAAGGTAGCTCGAGGAAGGAAGATAAATGACAAGTTAGAACCGGTTTTATTAGATGAGTTAAGTCTATGAATTTCTTTATAGTATCAGAACCTGCTACATGATCAATAGGGACCTACATTCCTTATCCCGTGACAATGACTCAAAAAAATATTGGTCTGCATATGAGAGAGGGTGTTGATGAATAAATCACATATTGCCTATAAACAAAGTTGATTTTGAGCATGTTTATAAGGTTGGAGCAAATATTTATTTTTGAATCGGTTTTAAAAGATAAGTTAGGCTCATAAATTTTTTCGTGGAAGAATATGTGTGTGGAGGTGGTCGGAGGGCAACAATGGATTTGGCCTTTAAGCATAGATAAAATGACATAAAAAACTTTGAAAAAATAAACGATCTGAAGAAGATGAACAAGAAAGTATGTTGGAGAAGTATTGGCCGAGAAGATAATTGCTCGTGATTGGTGGAAACGGCCCAAAATGCTTGAGCAAGTGATGCTGCGTGGAGATCATATGTGTCGAAGGAAGTTCATGAGTCTCATGTGCCAATCTAATTTTGGTAGATTGTGAGGAAAGGATTATGATTATGGGGTGTACTGTACAAGTGTCTCGCATCTGCATTATAGTTTAACAATATAAAGGAAGTCATGACAATCGACAAATAGAGGAGAGACAATCATCTAAGTACTTCACTGACTACTCTGATCTTTAAAACTTCTTCAAAAGAATTTGACAAGACATTTGTAAAAACGTTTTTTACCCACAAAAGAAAGAAAGAAAGTCAACACACTCTTACCTATTCCTACCCAAAACAAGAGCACCACCATCAAAGCCAAAATAGGAAACTGTGAACCAAATGGCCTTCAGCTTCTCTATAAAACTTTTTGAGTCTTCTTGTTTCAATCAATTGTTAACTATAATGTTGTTGTACATGCTTCGTCTCGGGAATAGAGTACTCCCAATAGATTCTTCATCCTATCCTTTAAAATACATAATTAAAATCTACTTTTTCTATTTTACATACTGATTTTTACAATATACCATATATAAACTTATCTATTTTTTTTTCATATCATTTAAATATTATACTTTTTAATTTATTTTATTCATTTCAAATAAAAAAAAAAGTAGAAACTAGATAAAGAGTAAAATGTAGAAAGAGAAATGAATTGAATATTTATACATAGGTGAACAGTGTTCTATAAATGTAAAGGAGGTACTGTAGCAAACTGTATATTAAAAATAAAATACATAATCCATTGGAGGGTTATTTAGAACTGTTTCTTTAAATTTTACAAAAATATGAAGTTTACATAATCCATTGGGAGTGCTCTTAGTGAGTGTGTTACTTTTACACATTTTACTATATAATTAGTCAAAATAATTACATAAATAGAATGTATAAAAAGTATATAAAATGTTTTTAATAGAAAGTGTCAAATCAATTACCTAATTATTTTAATAAAATTTTCTCGTCATCAAAGCAAATTATTGGATTTGCATGTAACTAGAATAAGGAGGAGGAAATGGAGGAGGATGAGGGGGAAGAAGAGGAGGTTAAAAAATGGAAATGCTAATCCGTACATATCGAATACGAAAGAACATTAAGTTTAATATAGATTGAAGAGAAAATTATAAAATTTAGAAGAATGAAAGGTATAGATTAAAAAAGAAAAAAGAAAAAAAGAGTGATAATCAAAATGAGAGAGAATAAAAAAGAAAGAGATGGAGAGAAGTAGGAAGTAAAATAAGAAAGGAAGCGGTGAAATGGAAAGAGAGAGAATTTAGAAAATGAGGGAAGGAAGCAAAGAAGGAAACGTTAGAAAGAACGAGAAGAGAGGGAGTGGTGGGAGAAGCAGAGAGAAGAGAGAGAGAAAGCGCAGGAAGGAACCAAAACCCGATTTCCCAATTCCCTCCCGATTCGCTTCCAATTCAATTCTATACGATACAAAACAATACAATTCAATGGGATGAAAACAAAAACCGCCCAACAAACTCAATGAAATCCACCTCCCTCTCCTCGCTCCACAACACCAACACTCCGCCTATATATACGCGCGTGTGGTGTGAATAAGATTCTCACACGAGTGAGAGACTGAGCGTTTTAGAGACATAAATGGCGAGGTAAGCTCAGAGAGAGCGAGAGAGGGAGTGTCTGGGTAGTAGGGCTTGTTTGGGAATCTTTAGGTTCTTCGGCTCCTGGATCGGCGGGGACATCTCGGATTTCGCAGGCGGCTTGATCCGTGCAAGGTGATATTTGTTTTCTCTGGTTGGCTTAGATTTTTCTGTGATGCTAAATTTGCGTAATTTCTGGTCACTTCTGGGATTTGTTTTCTGCGTTTTATGGTTTTGGCTTAACTTAGTTGGATTTGGTGGAATTTGTATCTGCATGTTAATTTGGATGTCACTAGTTTTGGTTTCTGGAGTTTCAATTCAATTTCATGTCAGTTTCTGGTTTTCTGTGCATATATCAGAATATCATTGCTTATCCCCGAAAGAGAATTTCCTTAAAAGATAAATGTTCTCCGTGGGGTCGTGTTTGTTCTCCCTGGAAATTGTTTCCACGAACTGGGAAACTTATTACTTCAATATTGGACATTTTACCGAGGTTATATGTGGATTTTCCATTGGCTGCATGGCACAGATATAATGCCTGTGTCCCACAAAAATCAATTTCGAGATATTATCTTTATATCTTAAAATGATCATGTGAGGTCTTCTGTTTTCTTTACTTACGGCAAAAGGAAAAAGAGTAAATAAATAAAATAATGTTGCTGTGGTCTATGCTTGTTCTCCAGAAAATGTATCTAGGGAAATTTATTCCGGAGGGAAGTAGAAAAGTTTCAGTTCTAAACACATTCCTTAGGTTGCATGGTGGATGTTTCCCTGGCTGCATGCATGGACTGCCTTTCTTGAGTTGCACGGAGCCTTTAGGTAGAGCTTGTTGGTTTATAGAGCGAGTCCGTTCCCACAATCCCTCAAAAATGATTTTAGCAATATACGATAAAAAAATAATTGTGGAAGTTTTTTAGTTTTCATTGATTACCCCATAACAATTGGAGATATTATTGTTGATTCTGGGCTATGATTGTTCAGGGAAAAAGGGTCTTTTTTTTTCTCCAGGAAAATATCTTCTCTTTTAGTTCTAAACGTATTACTGACGTGGCATATGGGATCTTCCCGACGCAGCATGGAACAGGATCATGCATTTTGAGATTTGTCGGTTTATATAGCGAATCCGTTCCCACAATCTTGCAAAAATGATTTTTGCAATATGTGATAGAAAATAATTGTGGAAGACTTTTAGTTTTCATTGATTACCCCAGAACAATTGGAGATATTATTGTCTATTCTGGGCTATGATTGTTTAGGGAAAGGGTTTTTTTTTTCCAGGAAAATATCTTCTCTTTTAGTTCTAAATGTATTACTGAAGTGGCATATGGGATCTTCCCAACGCTGCATGAAACAGGATCATGCATTTTGAGATTTGTCGGTTTATGGAAAAAATCGGTTCCTGGCTTCTCGGAAAATGATTGTAGGGAATATTTTCATTCTGCCATTTCTATAGATACATACTGTATTAGAAGATATTGTCGGAGTGGAGAATGTTAATGTTTTTGATAGAAAAAATCGGATGTTGAATAAGATTCATGTGAGATGACATTACATAATGGGGATGGATTTGGGATTTGATTTTCATCCTTACCACATTCAGATGGAAAGGAAACTTTTTGGGGTATGTTTGTTTCCCTAATAAATTTTGGAGCCTAAACTTCAAGTGAAGAAACAGGAGGAAAATATATTTTCTTGTTTTGAATAGATAACTGAAGTTGTATGGTAATCTCCTCATTCTGTGTGCATGGTTTGACACCTGCTGATATCTACGGAGAGCCTTAGATACAGTTTCACAGGTTATGGAGTGAAACAGTTCCAGCTGTCCCAGAAACGATATAGGTTTCTTACGGTTTTAACATTAGATTCTGCTGTTATTCACTTTTCAAGACACTTCTTTGCAGATCTAGTTTTTATGAATAATTTTTGTCAGGATGGAGGATATTTAAAACTCCCAAGGTTTTTTTGTTTTTTTTTACGCCTGTCAAAATTAAAAAAAAAAAGCCTTGGTGTATGAATCTCTACATCTATAATGAACTGGATGAGGTAAATTTGGGATATGATTTTTATTGTTTCCTAAACCCCCATTCTTCTTTCACATCTTTCTAAGGAACATGAGAGATTGGTGCCGGAGCTCAAGTTTTTCTTTCTTAATACCCTCTCTCGTTGGATTGTGTTTCAAAATTGTGCCACTTTTATATCTCTACTTTTCAAGAATTTTTGGCACCTTTTCCTTTTGCTAGTTAGATACATCTCTTGAGCTTTGTGTGTACTTGGCTAATGTTCTCTTTTGCCTTAATAAAACTTATGCAACTTATAAAAAAAATATATCATTTCCCTAAGGAATGCTTCCTGGGAAAAAGTTTGTCTGGAGGGGAAACTAAATCTTTAGTTTTAAACACATTTTCTTTTTCTACACAGTTCAATCAGAAAACTGACTTTGCATGATATATCCTCCTCTAAATAGGCAAATCCATGGCCTTGAGCACTTGGCCCCCTAAAGTTGTGGGGAAAAAATATAGAGTACTCCTGTGGAACAAAGAGGGAAAACAAGAGCTAAAAAAGGAAAAAACTGTATGGTTATAAAACTTGGTCATACTTTAAAAGAAAATCATATAGACATTCTAGTTTATGCCGAAATCCATATTTTCCTTTAAGTAAATAAGCCATTTTTTTTGGTCACCAAATTGATTTTGGTGGTCTGATTGCATATTTTTACCGTACACACACGTATTGCTATCACCTCTTTTATTTTTAATTTATTTATCATTCACAGTGAAATCCAGTTTTAATATATTATTTTGTTGTTTGGTTTGATAATTTCTTTTAGAAACAATTTTTTTTACAAATAAAACTTACAAACTCTAATGTAAAATTTTAGAGAAAAATAATATATGCTCTTACTTTAATGTTTAGATATTGCAATACGTTTAAAACATGAAAATATTTTTTTTTATGAATAAAAAACATGAAAATATGTAAGGAATTTTTCTATTTTTAAATTGTTACATTATTATTATTTTTGTGTGCTTGAATTATGTAAATTTCTTAATAGAAAAATTACGTGAATTTCTACTTATCAAAGAATAATACTTGAATTTCATGTACTTGTGACCCTTCTAAAATCTCTATATTTTTTTTTTCTTGTTGTATTTTATTTTTCGTACTTTGTTAACGTTCCCCAAATAATTTCCAACCTAACAGCTTATTTAACCCCCAAATATGCCCGCTCCCTTCCCAAGATCACAGTAATGGCTTCGTCTCTGCTCCTCTTGCTGCATGGCAAAGTATAATACATTTTGAGATGTGTGGCGTTAAATAGAATTCACGGGTTTATGGGGAAAGCCTTAAATGCACTTTGTTGGTTTACAGCAAAAAAAAAAAAAAAAAACATTGCTGGAGATACATACTTTATAAGGGGCTTAGTTACTTAGATTGTGCCGTTTCATTTGTGTATACTTTATTAGGAATATGGCGTCTATGAAAATAGTTTTAAAAAAAAAACCTTTTTTGGGGGGGGGGGGGTTTATTCTATCTGAACAGATAATATTATTATTGCAAATTTATTACAGAAGCTTTTGTTTTGCCAGTAGAAATTCACAACATTAGTATCTACATCTCAGCCTATGATGTGAGTAGTGAGTTGTAAGAAAAAATAATTATTAAGGCGCAATAATCACTGACCTCTTTGCATATTGCTGCTTTAAACACACTCCCCCCCTAGGCGCGCACACAGAAAAAGATGAAATGGCACTCCTCAGTTAAGGATTTTACACCCTAACAAAACCAATTATGACCTTGTGAAGCTTAGACAAATATGAAGTATTCAAGGGATCATCACCATAACCATCATTGTCCCTCCGTCCCCATGGGGAACCTTCCTTTTGTTCTCTAAAAAGCTAACTCTCTAGGTAACTACAAAAGAAGAAAATATTCCTATGTGAGAGAGAGAGAGAGAGAGAGAGAGAGAGAGAGAGAGAGAGAGAGAGATGATGAGGAACTATTGGGTAACAGCAAGATTATAGTGATGGAGGAGCTCAGAAACATGTCAAGATTGACTGGAAATTTAGATCATCGTGATGGTGTGAGGATGATTGTATGTTACAAGAGTACAAACATGCCATATGGGAGGTCTGAGCAGGAGTAAATGTTGTATGAAACATAATTATAAAAAACTGTTGTGTGAAACCTAACATAGATGGTGGGTAGTGCTGTAGCCATGAGTATCTCTTGCTACAAATGATGGCCAGGTTTGACTGCAAAAGATCACCAATTTATTTGGCTACGTACCTGTGCTTATTGCTTTGCATATAATTAGTGCTATTAACTTATCTAATTGCTGGGTCATTCCAAGCCCAAGGTGCTAAAACTGTCTGGTAAGATAGTTTTGCCTAGATCAACATGATAGGGTTTGCTGTGTGAACCAAGCTGGCTGATTGATTAGGTCATTGGTTACCTGCTGGCTGGACTTTTATGGTTTAAATAAATATGGATCTTGGAAAAACATGCATTTTTATATGTATCACCTAGGGAAAACATTTAATTTTTTCGGTTATAATTGTTTATGTTTTGTCTTTGATAAAATTTACTAATTTTAAATCTCATTAATGGCCATTTAAGGATGGATGTTATTGGCATCCCACACATATCGAATGCAACTGGTGAAAGTATTTTATGAAAAGAGAAGGAAACAACAATTATGGTATACATTTTCTCTTAATAGGAGAGGATATCTTATAGGAATGTTGATTTTTATTTAATGCATGCATGTTATTTGTTGATCTATAAGGTTGATTCCCAAAATGCATGACAGTGAATAATTGTGGTTGACAAGCCCTTGGTAGTTTCTATAATGATATTTTACTGCTTTGCTTTTGAAATAAAAAAATTAGTTATGTTGAACGTGTTGATCATAATGTATTCATCTTTTCTGTTTCTTTGGCATAATGTGCTCGTCAAAGGTAGAAAACCTGGACATCATGGGATCTTTTAAATTTAATGTGCTTCTATGGTGTGTAAGTTTTTTTTTTTAATCTTTTGATTTTTCAGTCTGGGTTATTATATATGCATGGAACTTTTGCCATGCAAGGAGGGCCACAGGGGTGGGGACCTTGTGTCTTGAATGCAGTCGTGGCGAGGAGTCTCCCCATGCATGAACCGGGTGTGTGGGTTGGGAGAGATGCAATCTCAATCACTAACCTGCCCCAGGACTATCCCTATTTGAACAATGCCAAGCAAAGAAAGAGAACAGTCTGCTGACTTGAGTGTTTCTTGCAATTATAAATGCCTGGCTTTTGAGTTTTGAGGTTCACCACTCTTCAAATTCTGCACTTTGGAGTTTGGACCTGTCTGACTGACCCTGTCCAATCACCCAAATGCGATGCCACATCAAAACTGGCAGGTTTCCTGGGTTTCAAGCAGATCTTATCTTCCATATGCTTTAAACCGACCATAGGTGGAGTCCAAATGGTCCAAGTGCCTATAAAATGTCATCCAAAAGCACCAGTGCCGTTTAGAGACCAGGAATCTTTAAAGAGTAAAGTTTTTTTTTTAACCTATAGTCAATATCTCGTTAATGCCTTTTTGAGGCTAGCTATTATGGTATTCAAATCTGTGGATGCAATGCATCAATCAAGGAAGATGTTGTTTGAATAAAAAAGAACAAACACCGTGATATTGATTATGTTTTTGACTAGTATGTGGCCTTTTAAAAATTTATGTGCACAAAACTGTGGCACCGGTAACAAAACCTGAGTGATTTTTCTTTTGTCTAGTGTTCTGAGATTGCTTTGTTTACTCTCTCTCTCTCTGTGTCTGTCTTTTTACAAAATGCCCAACTTTGTGTCTTGAGCAGAAAGTTTTTTTGTAAGGTGCTAACTATTTTATGCTTTGTTTTCTCTTTTTTGTTGAATGTCATTAATTGCTAGATTTCTTTTGAGGGAGGGGATAAACACGGAATCATATACTTTGTGGTAGAATCATCTTCAGCTGTCTAATAGTTGAGATTTTTATAGTCAGCAAATTTTGGTGTGATTTTATTATATCATCCCTTCTGACACTTTGCTTTACATCTTCCAATTTCTCATTGAATAGTGTTCTGGACCACAAGTTGTTGAAATGGTGTTCCGATATTCTCTCGAGGAACTAACTGGGAAAATGGAAGGAGCAGGTTGTGAAGCACCAGCCACAGCTGGTGTGCAGGGTTGTGGAGTAAAACAGCTTCCAAAATCCTATGATCGAGAGTGTGGGTACTTACAGAAGGATTTGGATCTGTTGGCAAATTCTCTATTGGCTAGACATAATGGCTCGAAAGATGTTGAGAAATGCTTGCTGGACAAGAAGGTGCATATTCCTAATGTTGAGAGCATGATGCTGAAGAAAATCAAGCCAATGATCATGGCAAGGTCTGGGGAGAAGTGTGATGGTCAGGCATCAGATGATAGCTTCCTACCAGGTCTCACTGATGATGCAGCATTAGATGTGATGGCCTGGAGCAATAGATCATACTACCCAAATCTGGCCTGTTTGAACAAAAAATTCAAGTCCTTGATTGAGAGTGGAGATTTATACAAATTGAGGCGACGACTTGGTGTGGTTGAGCACTGGATTTATCTTGCCTGTATAATGATGCCATGGGAAGCATTTGATCCTGTTAGAGAGAGATGGATGAGATTGCCCAGGATGCCTTGTGATGAATGTTTTACTTATGCAGACAAGGAGTCTCTTGCTGTAGGGACCGAGCTACTTGTCTTTGGCCGCGAGTTATCAGGATTTGCAATTTGGATGTATAGCTTGCTTACTCGGGATTGGTCAAGATGCCATCTAATGAACTGGCCCCGCTGTCTGTTTGGCTCAAGCAGCCTTGGGGAAGTTGCTATTGTAGCTGGTGGAAGTGACAAGAATGGTCATATTCTAAAAGCTGCTGAGCTTTACAATTCTGAACTGGGTACCTGGCAAGCTTTGGCAGATATGAATGTCCCTCGCAAACTGTGTTCTGGCTTCTTTATGGATGGGAAGTTTTATGTGATTGGGGGAATGTCAAGCCATACGAATCGTTTAACTTGTGGTGAAGAATATGACATGGAAATGGGAACATGGAGGAGGATACTGAACATGTATCCAGTTTCTGGTGTGGGGAGAGAGCCAGCTATGTGTTCCCCTCCTCTGGTAGCTGTTGTAAATAATCAGCTTTATTCTGCTGATCAAGCAACAAATGAAGTCAAGAAATATGACAAAATCAATAACTCATGGACAGTTGTGAAGAGGTTGCCAGTTAGGGCTGACTCATCCAATGGTTGGGGCCTAGCATTTAAGGCATGTGGAAACAGCTTGTTAGTGATCGGAGGACACAGGGGACCTGAAGGGGAAGTTATTGTGCTGCACTCTTGGGATCCAAAGGAAGGAAACCAAGATTGGCGCATCGTTTCTGTCAGGGAGCGAGCAGGTGCTTTTGTCTACAACTGCGCGGTAATGGGCTGTTAATTGCTTCCTTTTTTCTTTTTCTTTTGTGTCTGTTCTGTTTTCTTTAGTGCAAATCGATCATTGACTTGTGGAAAAACCAAATAATTTTATCAATTGGGACGGTAAAGCATGTTTTCTCTGGTATCGTTAATTTGAAAGTTTTATGTTGATAACTTGTGCAGTCTTCTTCTGTCAATGGCGCTGATTCATTCTGCAGCTTCAAAAACAAGCATAATAATGTTTGGTATTTTCTTAGAATCATAATTTTCTTGCCTAAAAATAAAACATGCACGTAATTCACTCGAGTGATGAATTACAAGTGTCCTGTCTCACTTCTTCATAAATCACTTTGAACCTACATTCATTTGCTTTAAATACGAGACTCTGCATGGCCCCTGCACGCCCACGTCCCCTAAAACATAAGAGATTAGGTTCTATTGAAAGCCAAGCATCCAAGTTGTACAGCATCGAATGAGATTAGGGGCAAGCACGATGGTGCTCATGCGAAGTTAAGCCATCGTTTACGTTGGATGTGATATAGATAGGGTTAATAACTTAATGTGGTTGTTGGATTGTATTGGCTGAGCATAACTATGATAAGTGGGCAAGCAGTGGCTGCAGTGCCGGTGGAGGTAGTGGTGGATGGTTGCAGCTGATCGAGGCGTTGGTGGTTGAGGTTGAGGGGTTACTGGCTTCAAGGGTGTGGGAATTATAATAAGATACTGGGTGGCATATCACTGGAATGGTTTGATCTTTCTAACAGACCGATCGATATAGAAAAATTAAGTGAATGAAAAACAAGGTAAAATGCACCCATCTGTACTCGATAAAGCGCATAAACAGAAGGCTTTCATTACACTCGAATTAAACATGGTTCTAGTGCATTTATTGGATCAGCTTGACGTTTTTGTACTTCTACCACTCACCACTTTTATTTTCTACTCAATCTCAAAAGGTAGTGGTGGAAAAAGAAGTGGAACCAGAATATATATATATATATATATTTACACACGTGTACATACATATATTCTCTCAAAAGGATGTTAAAGGATGCAGATAACCTAGGATTTTTTTTCCCTTTCTTGCGAATCACACTAATAGAGAAGGAGATGAGTACTGATCCTTTACACATAATCTTTGAGCCCGCGGCATCAAAATGAATTATGTTCTACTTTTAATAGCAACTTACCTACTTAATATAAAGTCATCATCGTTATTCATGGGAAACAAAATAAAGAACGAAGTTGGAAATATTAATATTACCCCACTGTATAGTACTCATGTAGGGTGAATTTGCAATGCATCCTCTAATTGTTTGGATGTTATAATCACCAGTTCAATTTTAGACTTTATTTAACATCCAAACAAGTGAGTCTTCACTGAGTGCATTTCAACTTTAGACTTCGTGGGACTCACAATTGACAAAACAAAAAGAAAAGTAACTTCTCTCTCTCTCTTTCCACCCAAAAAGTATAAAGTCAAAAAGACAAAAACCATCTACTTTCTAATTCCCAATTTCTTTTGTGTAGTAGACCCACGATGCATTTCAATCATTGGTGAGTCCCATACATTTTTTAACTTCCCATAAATAGTACTAAACTCATTTTAATATTCAAACTCATTTTAGATGGACCCCACATAACTCATTCTACTATCAACTCATTACTATTCATACTCAGCTTGACATCCAAGCCCAGCCTAAACCTAATTTTTGACAAACCACCTCTGATTGTTATAATTTCACTATACCCAAGTGATCAAACAATAATCTATAATGTACATTATAATATACATTAACATAAATGACTTTTAAAAAAAAATGATATAATTATAGAAAAATTCTATTTTTAAGCCGATACGAAGAAATATCTGGTAAAGTGATTATATTGCATAACTTGATTTGAAAGATAAATTTTAGAATTTGAATCATACAAATTAAATCTTACCATTTAAATGATGTAAATGGTTTGCTTTACATATCGATTTAATAATAGAATAACTCATGATTATATAACAATTTTTTTGGAAGTAATGAGCTTTGCTGCTGTTCATCCACGTCATCCGATCTCTATTCCATATTTAAATGAAAATGAAATAATATATCAAATTAAGTTAAAGTTATTAATGAAAAATGATTGTACCAATTACTTATTATTGGCATTTGAAGTTAGTAGTCTTGCGGACTTGTTTGGTTCCTCAGCTCAGATGAGTTGGATTCACTTTTAAACCTCTTCTGCCATCTAAACAGTCACTTAAATTGCATCTGGAAATAACTCGAGTGAGTCAACACCATTTGATGTAACCGCCCTGACCAATGGCAGAAATTCTACAGTGGGCATCATGATGCTTACAAATAATGGCTGGGAAAAATAGAAAGTAACGTTTTGTCCATTTTACCCCTAGTTAATTTGACTTGGATGGCTACAAGTGCAGCTTAAGAAATTGTTTTGCCACCGACAATATTTTTGATATGTCAGATGAATAGTCAAATGTAATGATGGCACTAATTTTTTTTATAATTTTTTATAAATATATATAAATTTACCTAAACATATCTAAACTCATTTCAAGTGAGCTCTATAAAACTTGTTCAGCTATCTAAACTCATTACCATTCATAAAAAACTCAATTCAACTCGATCCGGTTCAACATCCAAATGCAACATTAATTTTCTTAACTCATCACATCCTGAGCCCATGCTTTTTTTAATTTTGTAACCAATGAATTCATAAAAGTTCCTTAAACTTTTAAGGAAATTGGATTAAAAAAAATTAAAGGAAATCAAAGAACTTGTTAGCCATTACTCTTAATCATCAGCATTACTCTCGCGCACTATACAAAAGAGCTTTTGGTTGGGAAGATCAAAGGTTTTGTTTATCATATAATGGCTAAAAGTTTGAGTGCTACAACTACAAATAAATTACATAAAAGTGATATAACAAGCTAATATAATTTCATATAATCCGTCAGATTTGCTTTATAATAAAATTAACTTTATAATCTAAAAAGCCACATCTATTTATGAGATTATCTTTGAGGAATCATTTTGTGGCTAGAGTATTTTTTTTTTTGAAGTTTATATATGCTATTTTTATGCATAAAAATTTTGCTAGTTCTCTTAGGAGGGGGGTCTTTCCTCCCCTCCCAAGCCCTCTTCCTCTCGTTCTCTTTCATCCCTCTTTGACATTTTCCTTGCCCCCCACTAACCCAAATTTTCTTTTGCCTGATCTATGTTCTTTAGAACACCTACATCCACCACTCACCTTCACCGATCTCGATCCTCTCAAATGTACCCTTCTGCCCGAGTCTTGATTGCCGACGCATCGATACAAGCAGTCACATTTAGAAATGAAATCAAAACTAACCTGATAACCTCATGTGATGCACATCCATACAAAATGTTTCTGTCCACCTTTAAAAGTTACTAAAAATAATCTGTACACAATAGTTCACATAAATCACATTAGTTAAAAGCTAATGAAATAAATAAGAGACAAAATAAAACAATGTATGTTGCAATTGATCCCCATTTTTTTTTACTTTTTCTTCTTCTGTTTTTTTTTTTTTTTTTTTTTTTTTAAATATAGAAGTTATATACTACCTACTCATCACCTTCATTGCCACCAAACCCCCCATTATAACACCCAGCAACTCGGCAAGAATTTAAAGAGCATGATAATTGCAAATTCATGTCTCACAACAAAGCTGGCTTTGGCAATGTCCCCATCCCATTGCAATCAACATAAATCGACATGCACTGAACTGGATTCATCTTTTCTACCAGTACTCCATTTGCGTTGAAAGAATGGGTATTTTCAAACTATTGAATTAACGAAATCAGATATTACAAATACAGTAGCATTCAATATAATAGTTGGTTACTCCAGTCTTCCATACCAAATGTTATACACAAGAATAATCCACACCAATATTCTGACCCTTGTGTCCTTGGATTTAGCTTCCTCTTCTTTCCCTTAACCCTCCATCATTCTTTGACTGCTCTCACAGTATTCTTGCCTTGGTGTTTAATAACTTTTCTCATTATCATTGAGAATTAGACCTGCAATAATAATCGTAACAAATTACTACCACACTAACATGGGAGGAGCAAAATGGGAAAAAGAAAATTAAATGATGTGGGTATAGTTTTTATAAAAGAAAAAAGGACATGATATGTCATTGAGGTAATTGGGGATATTGTCTTAGGTAGGGCCAAGTGGCAGAAATAGATCTATATGTCAACTTCATGCAGCTGGAATGAAAGCATGGCTGATCATGTTCAAGAAGAAAGAAAACAAAGCATAGCATGAATAAATTTGGCTCACATAACACCCCACATGGCCAAAAACCCAATAATGGCATAGTAAATTGGACCCAAAATCTATTGCAGTGTTTCGTAATCATATGTGGAAATATGTAATTCCCAGGTTCAAAAAGCAATCCTACGCCCAAGCCATTTAACTCCTAATCATAAATCTCAAGTGCTGTTTGAAACAAATTTCCCTTTGTAATCCTCAGAAAATTTCGAAATTACAAGCAGTAATATAACGCCCCAATGAAAGGCCCAAACCACATGGCCTATACTCCAAAAGGATTAGTCAATTATACAATTGGAGCCCCATTGGAACCTTATAAAGAGCAAAAACTTCTTATTCCCAAGCAATGTGAGATCCCATATACCACCTACCCTTATCTTTATCATATGGGGGTATCACAAGTAATTTGTTGTTTTAACGGTGGTGTAATCTAATTGAAGCAAAATTTCCCATCTACGTCCCAAGATTTCAAAATCAGAAATAAGGTGGACTGATTCAACAAATATGGTGCACTCCTAAGATTTTAGAATCAGTGATAGGATTATGGATTCAACAAATATGGTGAGCTCATTAAAAGCCACATCCACAAAGGGAACTGCAAATCACGTAATCTATTTAGAAGGGTCATGAGCAGTCACCTGGATATTGTACCTTTTTGGGTCTTGAATCTGGACAATTGAACAAACCTCCTGATCAACAATCATAAATTTTTTTTGATGAGTGCTCTGGATTAAGTTATGAACAACTGGAACTTTGCTTAAATGAAACGAAATAGTATCTGATTATCACACATACTTACTGCAAAATTACATTAATCAATTGGATGTTTGTCAGCTTGTCGCGAAGTATAATGTGCAGAAAGCAAAAGCAGAGAAAGGAAAGCACTGGCCACAAATATAGCATCAAACCAACGGTGATAAAAGTCAAACTGAATATCTCCCAATACATCTGTTATGATCATCCTGCCAAGAGAAGCCAACCCAGACAACACCATTTTATTAAAATAATCTAATAGCTAAACGGACTTGCATGTTACAGTTAGATGCATTAAGCAATGGGCCGTTAAGATATTCAGTTTGCTTGCACTTCTAGAATTTAATAGTTCAGAATCAAGAAAAATACAGCAGCACACATTATATATTTATTAACAAATACTCAAATTAAAGGAAATTATGAGTAGATAATTCCATCAAACAATTCACCCATACTTAAAAAAGTTTTTGCCTCCTCATCTGACAACCAGCATCACAATACCTGGATGACTTTACTCAACATATTCAGTAGGTGGACGGTGTTTTCTAATTGTCAGACGCCTTTTGAAGAAACAGAAATCAGAAAAGCGTTCAGAAGCATGGCGGGCAACAAGGCTCCAGGTCTGGAAGGATTTTCTATGGCTTTTTTCCAAACATGTTGGGAAGTGATCAAAGAAGATATAATGGGGGTCTTTAATGAATTCCATGAAAATGACATGTTCAAAAAGAGTCTCAATGAAACATTTATTGCTCTCATTCCAAAACAAACTGGCACTGTTGAGGTAAAAGATTATCTCCCTATTAGCTTGGTGAGCAGAGTTTACAAGATCCTTTAGAAAGTTTTGGTGATAGATTGAGCATGGTGGTTGAGAAGTTAATCTAAAAGCCTCAAAACACCTTTGTCCGAGGTAGCCCGGGTAGGAAAATTCTTGATTCGGTGCTATGTGCTCTATATGCTCGAGAGATGAGGCTTTGGCCCAAAATGGTGTTATTGGATCGAACAGTGTATCACCACTGTTGGTTTTTCTGTCTTGGTGAATGGCACACCAAAGGGCTTTTTTAAAAGTACATGAGGCTTGAGACAAGATGACCCTCTATCTCCGCTACTTTTTGTTTTTGCAATGCTTTCAGCAAGATAATTTTAGGGGTCGTGGAGGGCAGGTTTTTATCCGGATTCTTAGTGGGGGAGGCAAATACTGGCTTACTTCACATATCTCACCTATTATTAGCTGATGATACCCTAATCTTCTGTTACGCTAGTCATGATCAAATTCAAGCTTTGAGGACACTCCTTTTATGCTTTGAAGCTATGTTTAGGGTTAAATCAGAAGTAGTCTTTGTGGGGAATGTTCCGAATGTGGAGAGCATAGCTCACATCTTGGAAAGCAAGATATCCCAACTGCCTATGGAATATTTGGGTTTTCCTTTGGGTGCCCGGTTCAAATCGAAATCTCTCTAGGATGATGTGCTAGAAAAAAAAGGTGCGGACACTAGCTAGTTGGAAGATGTACCTTTCTATCACTATATCCGCTTCCCACCAAGGCTCATCGCATGGAGAAACTTCAATTGGATTTCCTTTTTTTTTTTTTTTTTGGGGGGGGGGGGGGGGGGGAACGATGAGTTTAAATTCCATTTGGTAAAATATACAGTGTGCTCTAGTGCCCTTCTAAGAAAGGGAAGTTCACAATCCCCTCCTACTATCATGCCATGGCCACACATATTATAAATCCATTTCCATGGGAGATTATTTGGAAGACAAAAGCATTGAAGGCAATTTCTTTTGAATGGATAGCCTCATTAGGGAAGATCTTCACAATAGACAACCTACGGAAACGCCATATCATAGTCATGGATTGGTGTTTTATGTGCAAAAAGAGTGGGGAATAATCTGTAGATCATCTATTACTACATTGTGATGACCATGTGGAATGACTTCTTTGCTTGGATGGGATTAGCTTGGGTGATGCCGAAAAGGGTAATCAACCTCCTAGCTTCTTGGCGAGGTATTCAGGCCATCCCTCAAATTGCAATAGTGCGGAAGATGGTCCCAATTTGTCTATGGTGGTGTATTTGGAGGGAGAGAAAATCAAGAAGCTTTGAAGATCAAGAGAGGCCAATGGATGAGCTTAGAAGTTTATTTTGCAATACTTTACTGCATTGGTCAATTGTAATTGATTTTAATGGCATGTCTATTCACGACTTCCTTGTATCGCTAAACTAGCATGCATAAGTGACGCTCTTGCATACGGGACGCCTTTGTCTATTTTATGCTCAATAAAATTTTATTTATCGATAAAAAAAAACAGTCAAAGCATGACAATAAAAATATGTATGAATTAGTTGGGACACATTTCAATTTGTGGAGAAGCGTCATTGAATTGAAGCATGGGGAACCATGGGGAGGATGCTGTACCAAGGAGGTGAGTGGGCCCCATGGGATGGGGCTATGGAAGCACATAAGAAGAGGTTGGGACACATATTTCAGATATACCCGCTTTAAAGTGGGTGAAGGATCCAAAATTAAATTTTGGCATGATGTATGGTGTGGCAATATGGCACTCAAGGAAATTTTTCCCAAGTTTATGGCTTAGCAAGCATGAAAGAAGCCTCAATTGCGGACCTCTTCAAACTCCGTAACAGCACTCCACAATGGAATGTCACATTTGTTAAAGGTGCACAAGATTAGGAAATTGAGGCTTTTTCGGCATTTAATAACCTAGTTTACTCCACCCAATTGGTGGGGGGAGCTGAAGATAAGATCTTTTGGTGCCCTTCTAAGATAGGGAAGTTCTCAGACCGCTCCTTCTACAAAGCCATGACAGTACATGGTGCAAATTCATTCCCATGGAAGAGTATTTGGAAGACAAAGGCGCCCCTAAAGGTAAAGTTTTTTGTATGGACAACTTCCTTGGGGAAGATCCTCACTCTAGACAATCTAAGGAAATGTTGAAGCATAGTCTTGGATTGGTGTTGTATGTGTCAAAAGAGTGGAGAGTTGGTTGAACATCTACTACTTCATTGTGCGATTGCTAGGACATTGTGGAATGAAGCTTTTGCTCAGGTGGGATTACTTGGGTGATGCCAAGAAAGGTAATGGACCCCCTAGCTTCTTGGAAAGCCATCCAAGGTAACTCTCAGATTGCCTCTATTTGGAAGATGGTTCCAATATGTTTATGAAAAGTTCTACTCATCATCCCCACACACCACACATAATTTTTTTATTTTTTTCTCTTAAAAATTGGGTGGTGTATGGATGATGAGTAGAAGAACTCAATTAGTTTAGGAAGAATAAAACAAAAAAAAATAAACAAAACCTAAATTTAAAAAAACAAATAAATGTGGTGTGTGGGGATGATGAGTAGTAAAACCCTATGTTTATGGTGGCGTATTTGGATGGAGAGGAACGAAAGAAGTTTTGAAGATCAAGCACAGTCAACGGAGCAGCTTAGAAGTCTATTTTTCAATACTTTACTCTATTGGTCAATTGTAATTGATTTGTCATTTCATGAATTCCTTGTATCTCTAAATTAAGCACGCATAGGCGTTGCTCTTGTATATGCCTCATATACTTGGGCTTTTGCCTATTCTTTTGATCAATAAAATCTTGTTTACCGATTTTAAAAAAAAAGTGAAGTGCTTGCTTTAGCCTCACTAGTTCTACTTCTTCAGATGTAGCATTCATGGAAAGAAATGTGTCAGCTAGCTTCCAGGCTAACTCTATCGATCATCACAATAGAGATCTGTGGATCAAATCCCAATTTTACCAAGTTTGGAAGGGAATGGCTCTTTGGCTGAGCATTTAATGGAGAGTTGCATAGGATCGATAATTCTGCCTACAGCCTACAAAAAGAATGATTCACAAATCATTGGGGCATAGCTTTTGAAATCCGCAATTGTTCTGCAACCAAAGCTTCCTTACAATTATATAAAGAAACAACTCAAGAAGATTGTCTTCGAAGGCTAGTCCTCGTACCCGCCACATATTTAATAATATGAAAGAAATCCTCCCAACCCCTCCTAATAATTTTCCACACCCATCCCCACCTCCTTTTTTTCCTTTCATTTTATTTTCCTTTTAGTTCTGCAATCTTCACCCTTCCATGAGATCTCTTCCTTCAGAAGTCAAGTTAAAATGAAAGAAGGATGTATCCACAAGGGAAGAGGTAAGGACTCATAAACTTATGGATTAGTCATGCACCTGTGCAGTGCTTGGGAAAATTATTAATTATTATTATTTTGAAGTAAAATTTTATGAATAGAAATCTACGTGATACCCAAGTACACAAGATGTCTACAAGAGAAGGCGCCTAGTTAAGCCCATCGAAGACGGAGAAGAAATAGATGCAAGGAAATCATGAACATTAAGCCCATTGAAGTCGATAGCCAATGACCAAAGACAAAATGTCAATCATTTCTTTCCCGCCAAACATGACAAAAGGCATATGGGAACCATCTTCCAAACAGCTGCACTTTGTGGAACCATATGGACTCCTCCAGCTGGTGAGCAGATCAACCACTCTCCCAGACAAGACCCATGTAAGTCCCACTGTTGAAAATCTCATCCCTAGGGCCCTAGCAACCTCACAATGAGGAAGCAAGTGATCCACTGTTTTACTGCCCTTCCTGCACATACGACACCAGTCGTTCACTATAATCCATCATTTTCTTAGGTTGTCAGTGGCCAGGATCTTCCTAGAAGAGGCTGTCCATACAAAGAAGCCACCTTGAAAGGGGCATTACTACTCCATATGCTCTTCTTGTGAAAGAAATTGTTCTCCCAATTATCTATGACCTTATAGGAGTGAGTAAAAAACTCCCCTAGAGGAAGGCACAACAACTTGTCTACCTCTAGTTTTTTTTTTTTCTTTTTAAAATTTTTTTTTTTTTTAATTTCCATGGAGTAATATAGGCTAAAGAATTATGAGCATATGCCTACTTCCCAATCATGGACAGCCCTAACAAAGTTCAACTTCCAATGGTGGGAGCCACCTGAGATCTCTGTAAGCTTTGCCACCGAAGTCTCCTATCTGTGTGTCATCTTATTAACAATTGGAAACATGTCCTTGAAGGCCCTATCTACACACCTCAAATCTGTGTGTCATCATGCCAGAATCTAATTTTGGACCTGTCCCCCACCTCAAATCTGATGTGAACATCCCCCCTTCCTCGTCTGTTTTTCCATAGGCCCACTCCATAAGCATCTAGAACCTACATAAAGCACCCCCCAAGCACTACCGTATTTGGAGTCATTTACAATCTTCCACAAGGCCTCTCTCTTATGTTGTAACACCACAACCATTATTATCAATTAATTAATAATTAGATATTATATTTATAACTTGATTTGGAGTTTTGTAAATGTGACATTATTCAATTACTTACAGTAAGAAATGAGATATTGAGGAAAGAGGATAAAGCATAAGAAAGAACACGGTTGGGTTTGGGTGTTGAGAAGTGTTGATGTATGTTGTGAATAGTAGTGAAAAAGTAGACGAAAAGTGATAATAAAATATTGAATAGTAGTAAAAAGTAAGTGAAAAGTAATAATAAAGTTATGAATAATAGTGGAGTATGTTGAAAGTGTTGAGGTACTTTCAGTGTCCAAACACATCATAAGTCTTCCAAATACAAGAGAGAATACAAAAAGAATGATTCACACGGAATCATCTCAGATGGAAGGTGAAAGGTGGTTGAATGTGGAATAAAAAACTTTCGTCTTTCATAACGAAAGAGGGTGGAAATAGCTTTCGCATCTCTGAACGTAGCAAAAGGATGGCTAAGTTCATGTATATATATGGGGTTGGCTTCATGGGTTGCTAAGGGGATAGAGGATTGCTTAGAACTCCTCTGTCATGATGGATTCTTTAGGGAGCTAAGGAAGGGCAATGAATTTCTTATCATTCAACACCATATTAACGCAAGGGGCAAGTTTCTGCAACTCTCAGAATTCTAGAATGGAAGGAGGAAAGGTTTTTTGGTGATCCCTGAAGGCGCAAATGGCATCAGATGGAAAGGTTTTGTGCATTCCATTTGAAGCGTCAATTAGTCCAAAGTCCCTGATGCAAATAGAGGGGTGTTCGTTGATGGAAAGATGTGAGAAGGCCTTTCTCGGTCAAAGGTGTCTCATACGCCTCAGTGTTGAGGTCACTGGCATGTATTCCAATCGAGAGTAGCCCTGTTGCGGAAGGAAAGGGTAAGGCACTTGTAGGAGACAAAGGCTGTCAGGTGACATTGCGAGAAGTGGAGAGCAAGCATGCTCCTCATGTGTTGCATGGTGAAATGGATGCCTCTATTGGATGTTTGAAGGTGGGAGAAGTGGAGGCGGTCTTGTGGGCTATCGGAGCTCAATTGATGGGAGTTATGGAGTATGTGAGAGATCTGACGATTAAAGTGGATAAGGGGCTAGAGCTGGTCATGGGTTTGGGTGGTGGGCTGAAAACAGACTAGGGGGGTTTGAAGGCCCCAAGTTCGCTGGCATAGGGCACCTCGACACCATCACAAATAGGGTTGTCGAACGCCGGCATCACTGTTTATGTCGATGTCACTTAGCTCATCGGCACGTTGCCGCTTGACTGCCCTCAAACACTAGATGCAAATGGGGTTGATACTTTTTTCCTGGGAGGTCCTTCTAAGGTTTTGAGTACTTTGGAAGAAGCAGACGAGTCTCTCTCAAAAGATGAAAAGGGTGTAACAAAAGGTAATGCTTCACCACTTGTTTTGGGAGGTGGGGAAGAGTCGAGCCCTATCTATTCTATGCCTCTTGAGGGAGCAGTAGGGTCTAATGAAGTGGCACATATATGGTCGTCGAGGGGTGGGGTACATACAAGCAATATTCTCATCAATGGAACAATGGCACCTGCAAAGGAGATTCAGGATTTGAATGTAGGAAACGGTGGGGAGGAAATTATGGGTTTGTTGTTGGTGCCTTGTGAGAAGGAATGTTTAGGGTCGGGAGTGTAGTTGGGAGCTGTGTCTGAGGAAAATATTGTTCCCCTGGTATCTCTTCCTCTGATAAACAATATGGCGGGTTCATCATCAGATTGAGTTCTACATAAGGTTAACGAGATTCACCAATGTATGGGGCTTTCGTATGAGGGATGCGATGACCAATTTGCAGCACTACTCATTGCGATTGGGGCAAGCCACTCGTTTGAAATCAAATCAAGATTTAAGAAAATCAGAGATAGAGGGGTCTTTCTTGGGCAATCAACGACAACGCTAAGGTAGTCAGCTTGAGTCGAGGGAAGACTAAAAGGAGGGAATTATGAAGCCGTCCTCATAGACGGAGTTTCGGGTTGGGGTTAGGGAGGTGTGTTTTGTTTCCATTTGGGCTTGGTGTATATTGGATAGATTTCTAATTTTCACGGGCTTATTGGTCATTAGGGGCTCTTTAGTATGGGCTAAATGTTTCTTGTATATGCCCAGTGTACTTGTTTAATCCTATTGATATTAATATATATTTTTTATAAGTCTATTGATATTAATATATATACATATAATATTTTTACTTATAAAAAAAAGAGTCTTCAAAATACTTAAAACTAAAAAATTATCTAATATTTATTGATATGAAATTTCAATCCTAACTTAAATGACCTAAGTTTTTTTTTTTTTTTTTTAAATATGTAATCAAGAAATTTTATTTATAGAAGTAGTCAAAGCCCAAGTACACAGGGAGTACACATGAGAATAACCTAATTAGAGTTTACAATCGACAAAAGAAGATCATGGACATTTAGTACAAACAATGACCCCCGCCCATAGGAACAAAGTTTTAAAAAAGAAAGCTTTGAGCTCATTCATTGTTCTCTCATGATCTTCAAAGCTTCTATCATCTCTCCCGCTAAATGCACCAATACATGCATATAGGAACCATTTTCCAGATCACTACCACTTATGAGCTGCCTCGGAGGCCTCTCCAACTTGCAAGGAAATCCACAATCTAAGAAGCATGATCCATAACAATCTAGTTCTCGCAAGAAAAAAAAAAAATCAATACTTAAAAACAAGTGATCTACTAATTCACTATGCTTTTTACACATATAACACCAGTCCAACACCATTACTCAACGTTTCCTTAAGTTATCTATGGTGAGGATCTACTTATCAAAAAAGAAAAAGTTATCTATGGTGAGGATCTTGTCTAGAGATGTTGTCCAAACAATAAAAGCTTCTTTTGAAGGAGCTTTCGTCTGCCATATACTCTTTCATGGGAACATAGTCCTTCCAAGGCTCGTTAGAACTTAGTAAAACGATCTAACTGTGAATTTACCTTTCTTAGAAGGGCTCCAGCTCATCTTATCTGTGGTACGCTTTGTCATACTTACAAAATACAATGCCTCATAGAACTCTATGATAGTCTCCATCTCCCAGTCATTGGCAGCCCTAGTGAATTCTACATTCCATTGAGGGGAGCCACTAAAAAAGACCAAGAGATCAACTATCGCGGCATCCTTTTCTCATGCGATCTAAAAAATAGCAAGGAATGTGTCTTGTAGGCTACGTTCACTCCATTTGTCATACCAAAATCTAATACAAGAGTCATCACCCACCACAATATGTACATGTCTTCGAAAGACCTCCCAGTGTCTCCTAATGTATTACCACAAACTCACTCCATATGTGCCATGTACCTCATTTGAGTAGCATCCTCCCCAAATTGTGAATCCATAACGAACTTCCTTAGGGTCCCCTTTCGTTTTGGTACCTCCACAACCATTTACCCAATAAGGCTAGGTTGAATTTTTTCAAGTTAAGAATTCTCAAGCCACCCCGAGAAATTGGGGTCCATATAAGTGACCAATTAACCAAATGAAATTTGAACTCTTCTCCCAATCCACTCTACAAGAAGTCCCGTTGCAACTTCTCTATACGGTTGGCCACCTTTATGGGGAGTGGGAGCAAGGACAAAAAATAGGTGGATAAATTAGAAAGAGTGTTTTTAATCAAAGTAAGTCTGCCACCTTTAGACAAATAAAGCTTCTTCCAAGAAGCCAATCTACGCTCCACCTTTTCAACCACGCCATTCCAAATCCTCTCTGATTTAAAGGGAGCACTCAATGGTAAGCCAAGATATTTCAAGGGTAAAGATGAGACCTGGCATCAAGATAGAGGCTAAAGCCTCCGCATTAGGAACATCCCCCACCCGGCACCAATACAGACTTTGTTAGATTAATTCTCAAGTACGAGACAAATTCAAAGCTAGGAAATAAAGCCCTCAAAGATTGGATATGCCCGATATTTGCTCCACAGAAGATAAGAGTGTCGTCAGCAAAAAGCAGGTGAGAAATATCCATGAAACCATAATCACCCTTCCAGAGAAAACCACCTTCCACAAGACCCACAATCATTTTACTAAAAGCTTCCATGACGAATAAGAATACTAAAGGAGAAAGCAGGTCTTCCTGTCTCAAACCACGAGATGAGTCAAAAAAACCCACCGGAGAGCCATTCACCAAGATAGAGAATCGAACTATAGAGATGTAAAATTCTATCCATTTTTGCCATTTCTCCCCAAAACCACATCCTTTTTTTTTTTAATAAGTAAAAATATTATATATATATATCAATAGGAGTAACCAAGTACACTAGACGTATACAAGAAAACACCTAGCCCATACTAGAGTGCCCCGAATTACCCAAAAGCCCGTGAAAACTAACCTAAATACACCAAACCCGAATTGGAATGGAACACACATCCCCAACCCCAGGCCCTCGTTTCCCGTACAACTAATTCAAAATCCCTCTACAAGACCGTCTCTTCACAATTCCCTCCCTTTAATCTTCCCTCGACTTAAACTACCTCCCTTAGAGTCGTAGTTAATTGTCCATGAAAGACGCTTTAACTCCGTGCTTTTCTTGAAACTTGATTTGGTTTCAAGCGCGTGGCTTGCCTCAATCATAGTGAATAGAGCTTTAATTTGGTCTTCATATGCATCATTTGAAATCCCCACGATTTGCTTAAATCCGTTAACTTTATTAAGAACTCAATTCGATGGTGAACCCACTATATCATTTAACAGAGGAAGAGAAACTAGGGGAGTGACATTATCCCCAAACACAGTACCCAATTGCACTCCCAACTCTAAGCCTTCCTCCACACTAGGCACCAACGACAAATCCCGAGTCTCCCCGACAGCTAAATGGTTGCTGTCCATTGTTTCTGTCACCATAAAAGGTTCCTCCCCTCCATCAATGATGGCATTGCTGAAATTTACTTCACCCCCCAAAATCCTTGTAGTTCCACTTTGTCCAACCCTACTACTTCCTCAGGAATAGAACAGGTAGGGGAAGCACTACCTTCTGTTACCCCATTTATATTTTCTAAAAGAGGCTCGACTGTTTCTACCAAAGTACCAACCCCATTTGCAACTAGTGACTGTGGGCCTACTACTCCCTCAGGAGGCATGGACGATACGTTGCTGATGTCCTGAGTGACACTAGCATGGACAAAGATGCTGGCATCCAATGACCCTATATGTGCCGATGTTGAAATGCCCTTTACCAACTCACTTGAGGCCTTCGAACCTGTAGGATCTACCCCCCTCCCTCCCTCATCCTTTTTCGACCCACCACCGAAACCCACTACTAGGTCTAGTCCCTTATCCACTTTAAACATCAAATCCCTCACATACTCCATGACTCCCGTCAATTGAGCTTTGACATCCCACAAGACCCCCTCCTCAAACTTCTCCCAATGTCATCTGACAGCCTTTGTCTCCAATAAATGCCTTACCCTTTCCTTCTAGTGTGGAGCTGATCGCGACTAGACTACCCACCTGTGACCTCAACACCGGAGTGTACGAAGCACCTTTGACTGAGGAACACCTTCCCACTATCTTTCCATCAACAAACTCCCCATTATTATTTGCATGCTTCAGTAACACTTCGAATGGACTGAAGAAAGCCTTTCCATCCAATGCCATTAGCACCCTCTGAAATCACCAATAACCCTTTCCTCCTACCATTTTGGAAATCTAAGAGTTGCAGAAAGCTACCCTTTGCATTAAACTGATGTTGAATAATGAGAACTCCATTACCCATTCTTAGTTCTCTAAAGAATCCTTCATGACATTTAAGTTTTAAACAATCCTCTATCCCCTTCGCCACCCATGACACTGCCGTCCCACCTAGAAACATGAACTTAGCCAACCTTTTGCTACATTCAAAGATACGAAATCTATTTCCTCCCTCTTTCGTAAAAATAAAAGTTTTTGATTCCACCTTCAACCACCTCTCACCTTCCACCTCAGACGAATCCCTATCGCGCATCGTCATCATCAAATCCCAAATCCCAAAACTCAAATCCCCATTGAACTTAATACAGATTCTACTCCAACTCCTTCCATAGAGGTAGCACCATCATCCGAGGACCCCAAAGATTGGTCAGATTAAGCCACAAGACTTACGAATAACTGGCAGATCCACGGGAGAGGAAGTCCCTTATGTCAAACGTAACCACGTGTTCCAAACCACAAAAGTACAGCAAAGTGGAACCAAGGATGACCAACTACGATTTTCAGTGGATCTAGGATGACCGTCGGAGCTTTTTGTGGCTATCAATAGGTGTTTCGACCTCTCTTATAGTGGTCGACATTGGACTGCGACTTCCTCTGTGGACGAGAAAAGAAGAGTAGAGCAGATCTTGTGGTTGGATGAGCCCAACAGACTCGCCAAAGGCCGACAACTCTTTCAGTGGACTACATGGCCAACGGCACACTCTGACAGTCGACTGAGAGAGGCTCTTTCAAACTTCCAGGCTGCCGGAGGGAGGACCGTCGTTGGACAGCCCTCAACTAAGTCGCCGGGGCCCGTCGGTCTAGTCTGCAATGGTGGTGCGATGTCACTTGCCGACTAGTGTAGAGGGGAGACGGTTCTCTCTCTCTCTCTCTCTACCAACCCCCTAAATCAACCACATCTTGCAAGTAAATAAAGTAAGAACTTCTAGTTAATGCGATAATAGGCTTTCTCCATGTCTAATTTGCAAAGTATCCCGGGTTCTTTAGATTTAAGTCGTCCATCCAAAACTTCATTTGCAATTAAGACTGAATCTAGGATTTATCTACCTTTGACAAAGGTGTTTTGAGGCTTCAAAATTACCTTTTCCATCACTGTATTCAACCTACTCGCTAATACTTTGGAGAGGATCTTGTAAACCCAGTTAACAAGGCTAATGGGGCGATAGTCTCTAACATCTACAGACCCCATCTTTTTGGGGACAAGTGCTATGAAAATAGCATTAAGGCTTTTTTTCAAAACTAGCATTAGTATGAAAATCTTGAAAGACTGGCATCGAGTCTCCTTTGATCACTTCCCAACAAGCTTGGAAAAAACACATGGTAAAACCGTTAGGGCCTGAAGCCTTGTCACTAGCCACACCACATAGTACTTTATTCACTTCTTCTTTCTCAAAAGGCCTCTCTAACCACCTTGCACACTCCTAATCAAGTGTTGAAAAAGTCAAACCATCGACTTTCGGTCGCCAAGTACGTTGTTCGGATAAGAGGTGTTGGTAATACTGCTTTATGTGATTCTTGATGACTAATTGATCCGACAAGCAGTATTACCAACCAGTTTGGGTGGTGGAGTGTTCTCAGCATACTCCACTACTATTCATTATTTTATCATTACTTTTTCTCTACTATTCACAGAATATCTAAGATCACCTCAGTACCCAAATGCAATCTTAATCTTTGGGTTTGAAAAAGGATACTTTATGTCTAGCTGTGGGAATTGACGTGGCACCATTTATCGTTTTCAGATTTGTCTTCTCCCAAAATCTATGGTCGAGTTTTTTTTAGTAAGCGTTAGAAAATTCTATAAGCAAAGAACACAAAAGACATAGTCCAAGTATGCAGGATGCATACAAGAAAAACACCTATTCAGATATAGAAAAAATACAAGAAAATAATGAAAACTTAGCCCATTAACAACTCTTGTGGTTTTCCAAAGGAACAAAGTATTAAGTTCTATCATTCCATTCCCTCCAAATACACTACACCAGACAAATAGGGACCATCTTCCATACTAAAATCTGTGGGTGAGTTAATATTGAATAGAATTCCAATCACACAGGTAAGAGAGAATAGGGTCCAGGTTCACTGCAGACTTCTGCCAAAACAAGTACCAAAATGGGCCACAGGTATGCACATATTTTCAATGCAAGTTTCTGGAAGCCCCAAGGCAATAATGGGAATTATTAACTCTCAAGTCCATGCAAAATCATTAGCACCCACAAGTAGGTTGTTGAATATTTTTTTTTTTATAAGTAGGTTGTTGAATATAGCTAACCATACTTTAAAAAAAAGAAAAAAAAGAAAAACGATAAATAGCATAAATAATGAGCGTACCTATATTCTGTCGCTAAGCTTTTCCTTATCAAAAGAATAGAAGAAACAAAATACATTCCCATAATTTCAGACAGAAAAAGTACAACATTGCTCGAAGATCCACTCCCAACTCTGGAAACTGCAAAAAAGAACTGCACACAGCCAAAAAGTGCAAATTAAGATCCAGAATTAGAAAGAGAAGTGAACCAATGTGTTCCAAAAAGTGATTCAAGTAAATTAATGATCTCACTTTTATCACTTAATAGCTATACATCTGTCAATCATCTTCCAGTCATGCGAAATTATGGGAATACATTGAGCCAGCCGGGATCCTTTGTCTAAAAGCTTCATGGCATAAGGGTTTTTGGACAGAAACTTTAAGCAATTTTGATATTTAGGTTTGCTTTGTTAGGAGCATTTAGTTGCCTGCATCACTCTTCAGCTATGAACCTTTTACCGTCTCAGCAACAATCATTCAAATGAATAACATTTTTGTTTGTTACTAATGAACATGTGCTCCAATTCACAATAAGAAGCTTGCACTCTTCCAGATCAAAAGAGCACAAGTAAATCATAATCATCTAAATTACATAAACTATAGATTGAAATTCAAAGTTATCAGAAAGCTGGATTACCTTCATTAGATTTGTTAAAAATCCCCGAACAGATATGACCACCAATATTCCGATGAACAACAATGAGATATACTGTACAAAAATAACGAAAGCACAGTAAGAGAAATGCAGTGTCAACCTAGATAGAATAATTAGATCACTTAAAATTTGCGCATAAAAATACCAGCAGCACAAGCACCAGGAGGTTCTTTTGATTATTGCCACCAAACTATATATTTTATAAGTATTCATAAATTATACAGCACCCAAGAATCGGCATTTTGCCTTTTCATTCTTTGCACACAAACACCTAATTGTGTAGTTAAAAGACCAAATGTATTTGGAGAAACAAGACGCCTCTTAAGGCAAACTTTTTCGCTTGGACAGCTTCTTTGGGTAAAATTTTGACTATGGATAACCTACGGAAATGCCATATGATTGTCATGGACTGGTGCTATATGTGCAGAAAGAATGGTGATGCTGTGGATCATCTTCTACTGCATTGAGGTCGCTAGATCACTATGGGATAATGTCTTTAGAAGATTGGAGTTAGCCTAGTTTATGCCTGCTACAGTGGTTGAACTCCTTGCCAGTTGGAAGAATTTGGGTGGAATTCCACAAATCACAGCCGTGTGGAAGATGGTTCCTATATGTGTATTCTTTGGTTCCAATGGAAGGAACAAAACGATCAGAATTTTGAAGATGGGGAGTGAAAATTGCAGGAAATTAGATTGTTCTTTGTTAAAACTTTGTTCCTTTGGGCGGGTGTTTTAGATTGTAATGGACTAGATTTTCATGATTTTCTTGTTTCTACCTCTCCCTCTTAACTAGGTGTAAACTCTTATATACCCTGTGTATTTGGGCTATGCTTATTCTTATTAATAAATTCTTTTTTTACCTATAAAAAAAACTATAGTGGAAACCAGGCTACGGATTTCTAGGAGATGAGAAAATTCACAAATGTAACTTGACTTATCAAAAATAAAATTCACACATACACATACATTTGTTTTGATAAAGTAAACATATACACATATACATTTACACATAATTGTGTGTTCAAGCACCAAATTATCCTTTTCACATGAAGAAAATGCTCATTTAAATAAGATCTTCCCAGATGAAATAACAGTGACTTTGGCTGAAACTCAAGTACTGCTGGAAAATATTCAGAACACAAAAATGTGACACTAATCCTGGTTAATGACACTAGTATAGGATGTTATGCCCCTTCTTTCAGTCATAAACTACTTCTAGTCAGTAACAGGGCCTGAAGAATGATCAAAGAAGAAAAAAATCCACACTGAATGAAAGTAACAGGACAATGGAAAATGGTGCATGATCAATTATTCCCTTATCTAGAAACAGGACTATACTGTATCAAGTATGACATGCCTGACACAAGTTTTAATTAAGAAAGAATTACACTCAGCTTTTTCTTTTGGATTTTTGTTATGAAACAATGCATTCAGGATGAATAAGATCAACACCCTGTTTGGATACAAGAAGTGTTTCATCTCATCTCATCATTACAATTTTCCCAAATTTTCACACAAAATATAATAAACAATTCAACTTTTTCAAATCCTAAAACAATAATAATATTAAAAAATAATAATTTAGCAATATTTTATTCAATTTTCATCTCAACTCATTATCCAAACTGCACCTAAATGTGAGAAAGGGTTAATTAAAAAAATTTCAGCATGACGAATTTTGAAGGGGTTGGCACAAAAACTTGCTTGCTTATCCAATGTAATATTAAGGATACACTAAGTGAAAACATGATGACCCAAGGGAAAGTTGTAAGGCCCCAAGGGAAGGCCCAAGTTACATTTGGGTCTACACGCCAAAAGGACTAGTCAATGATAAAATTGGAGCTCCATAGGAATCATTATTAAGAGCATGAACTTCTACCTACCAAGCAATGTAAAATCTCATACGCCACCTACACTCATCATTAGTATAGGATATCACAATCTCCCCCCATTAAATTTCTAACGTCCTCATTGGGTCATTCCATCATTGGCGACATAGTTCAAGTCATACTTTTAGCTAGGATAGGCTTTGATACCATTTGTAATGCCAAAAGGAAGACCTAAGTCATATATAGGCTATAGTTCAAAAAGACTAGTCAATGGTACAGTTAGAGGCCCAATGAAATATCAAACCAACCATTATAAAGAGTAAAAACGTCTCCCTCCCAAGCAATGTGGGATTACATACACCACCTACACTCATAACTTAGTATAGGGTATCACAATCTCCACCCTTAAATTCTCAACATCCTCAATAGGCCATTCTATCATAGGTAGCAAGGCTCAATTCCCATACTTCTGGATGGGATTGGCTCTGATACGATTTGTAATGCCTTAAGAGAAGATCCAAGCCACATCATCTAGGCCTATACTCCAAAAAGACTAACCGATGGTAAAATTGGAGATCTATTGGAATCATTATAAATAGTAAGAACTTCTCCCTCCCAAACAATGTGGGATCTCCCATACACCACCTACACTCGTCATCAATATGGGGTATCACAAAAGTGAATCCTACTTCACAAGATGTTTCTTGCAGATAGGTGTCCATATTTCTTACAAAACAGGCTGAATATAACAATCATATCATATAGAGATCAGAAAAACTGCCCATTGGTTTGGTTTGAAGCAATCATTCACACATGTCAGCAGCATGTGACATGTCAAATAAATAAAATATATACACAGGAAGCATAAATGATCAAGGCTTAAATGGTCTATTGGCTGTATTTTGTGAATCGTCTGCGAGTTTGTGCCTAGTCAGAGTCCAACCATGTAGTAGTCTCAAGTTTTTAAAAGTGTTGCAAACTATATTTGGTAAAATGGAGTTAAGTTAAAAGAACAGATGCTGAAGATTTCTGAAGTCCGGTCGAAAAGTCAATTAGAATTTACTTAGGCATATGGTAAGCAGTGTTAACAACTAACCTGCGACAGTAATGCAGCATCAATTCCTATATCAAAGAATTGCAAAAATATGGTTATAGTCCTGGTAACAGGATCAACTGAACCAGCCTGTCAAGAAGAGATAACCATGCGATACATAAGCACATCACAAGGTTAATCAAACATGTATTAAAGAATTCTATAATGTCAAAATTATAAATTCAACATGAACATATCAACAAAAGGGATCATTAAGAGATGATAAAGTACCTCCTTGAAAACAACACTTTGCAAAGACTGCACAGATCAATTAGATCAATCAGGCACCTCACTTTCTATGCAGTAAAAATCAGATTCAGAATAAGGAAGAGTATTCAACGGGCATAACAAACAAGAGACTAAAAGAAGATCTCGTCAGAAAGTTTGTAATTCTAAAATTAGAGGGTTAGGAGCACAAATGGGAATAAATACAAAGTATAAGAATTACCTTAAAGTCGCTGTTTATAGATCTTACAGAAAACGCAAACTGTGCACATTGGAATTTTTCTTTCAGATTTCAAAGTAGGGACTCATCCAAAAGTTTTCATGATGGTGAAACTGAGATGTTATCCCCAGTGAATGGAAAGGACCCACTTTGAATGAGAAAATCTTGGAAAATTAAATTTGCTATATTCCAATTGGACTGTTTCCTTAAGCAACGACTATGTAAGTACATTTAGATACCTGAATATGGAGTTCTTAAACCATAAAACCCATAGGTTTTAATTTCTACCATCCAAATGGAGACTGAAATGCAGGAACTTGGTTAAGTAAAGCACAAAAAGTTGCTGGGCTTGCCCAGTAAAAGTCATTGATGCTCATTTTGATTTAATCATACCAAAGAGAGGCTAACACAGGGACTAAACCTCTTCTATGTGAATTAGGGAAATGATATCACCCATTTGAAAATGATGCAGCCACTATTTGTGCATGGTGTTGCTTGGTAACTCTTTTCTCCAAATGTGAGGGAATCTATAAATCAGGAAAATAATATTCCTAATAGCCATGGTCAACAGTTCATAAACAGCTGTGATGCATTATTCCAATATGCGTGTTCAGCTGTATTCAGGCCCAAAAAGTTTGTATAATGAACACAGATATTTGTCTGAACTACATATTTCCTTAAAAATCAGACAATTTTCAGTAAATAATCCAGAGACTAAACTAAAATTCTGGGACAAAATTTGGGTGTGGACTTAAATCAAGTCATCAGGTCCCCATTGAAAAAGTGTTTATCCAGGCTCCCAAGATCACAATTCCAATTTTATCAGAGTATCTCTATCTATGACATTTGGGTCTTTAAAAGTTTCAAATCCTACTCATTTTTTCCCTCTTTTTACCTACTGGTCAGCTATACACAATACAGGAAATCTTAAACCCATAACATCACCCTCTACGTGTCCCTATGGAGATAAGAAGTTTCATTTGAATCAAAACTAACTCAAACTCTTGGGTTTTACAGAATTTTTTTTACAAGTAAATTTTACAGAATTTAAACCCACATTTCAAATTATAATGCAAAATTTGACTTGCCGTTTTAATATCTTCAGGTTGTGTAGAATTTTGTGGATTTGAAGGGGGTAGTAGGATTTGACTTTCGACCCCAAACCCTAATCCCAATATTTGCTACCAATCAAATAAGGTGTTGAACATGCAAATTTCAGCAAAAATCAAAATGAATTGTCCAGAATCTACACAGAAAATACCTTAATCATTTTGTACACACAATAGACAGAACATGCATAGCCAAGAAGATTCTGCATGTGACCCCTCCAGGTTCGAGAATAAGCAGCAGCCTCCTGCATATTATAAGAAAAAACTGAGATTTACCCGTTTGGGCATTTTCATTAAAAAATAAAAAGATTGCATGACAAAATTCAATAATGTAACTGTTAGTAGCAATTTACAGCATCATATAATCACGGAAAATAAAACTAAAATATTTTTCTTTATTTTCTAATTAAGATAAAATATTGTTACTGTCTATTTAAAACATTATTCTTTGTTTTTTATCGGTAAAGAAAGTTTTATTGAGAATAAAACAAAGGCCCGAATATACGGGACATATAAAGAGAACATGCTATTAACGAAATTACTCCATAAACAGAAAGTTATAGATAGCAGCAACAGAAAACAATGCAATAATGCTTAATTATGTTGAAAAGCTCCCCACCAATGAAAGAAATTGTTCTCCAAATTGAAATATACTCCGGTAGGCCACACTATTTCCTTTTTGAAAACGTTAATAACTCTGAAATTTTTTTTATCAGAAACCAACTTCAATCTATAGGTTATAATGCTATACTCTCTGATATTCATTGATCCATAATTTTTTGAGAATTTTCTGTATTATGGAGTACCACCAGAATCAATTCATTTTGCACAATTTTCAGAAAGACCAGGGCTCCATGGCTTACATCCTGTTGATAATAAACATCTTTTAGAAAACTTTCAGCTAAATTTATTATCAGGATGCTGCGTATACATATCAAAATGTGAACAATATGTACATATATATATTTAGAAGTCAAAATATAAACTATATATTTATATAGAAATATAATTGTGAAGAGAAACCACCTATTAGAATACGTATATTATCTCTTAAGTATGATACTTAAAATATTAACAAATATAAAACAAGCAGCTCATACTCTGCTTGTCATATAATATATATATGATATAAACATATGTGAATGGATCTTCCGTTCATGATTTTCTGATGTTGCTTTCCATTTCTTCTTTTTGATAAGTAATAAGAAGTTTTTATTCATACGAATGAAATAGGCATAGCCCGTGTACACAGGAAGTATACAAAAAGACACCTAATTACATTCTAGCTAAGTAAAGAAAGTCATGGACATTGTTTCCATCAAGTACAATGGCTGAGAACCACAACATTAAAGTGCGCATAAAAAAATTCTGAAGCTCCTCCATTGTGCGTTCCCTATCTTCAAAGTATCTTTCATTTCTCTCCGACCATGTGCACCACATGATACATAGCATCTTCCTTACAGCCGCACTTGGGGACAGCCTTGAAGCTCCTTCCAACAAGCTAATAAGTCCACCACCCGCGGAGGCATTACCCAAGCAATGTCCATTCTTCTAAAAATCTCATGCCATAATCCCCTCGTGACCTCACAATGCAAGAGCAAGTGATCTACAGACTCTCCCTGTTTCTTGCACAAATAACACCAATCCATTACTATGAGTCCCCTCTTTCTCAGATTGTCTGTCGTCAAGATCTTCCCAAGGGAGGCAGTCCATACAAAGAAAGCTATCTTAGTAGGCACCCGTGATTTCCAAATTCTCTTCCATGGGAATGATCCATAGCCTTGCGTTGTCAGAATCTTGTAGTATGTCCTAACTGTGCATTTTTTATCATCCCTAGCCCTCCATTGTAACCTATCCACTTGGGCCGTATTTCCCAAAGAATAGAGTAACCTGAAGAAATCAGTCACAGTCTGCAGTTCCCAATCCTGGATATGTCTATTAAAAAGAATATTCCACTGATAAGATCCATGGGAGAATACTCTCATATCTGCAACGGAGGCCTCTCTGTTAGCTGCAATACTATAGAGTGCTGGAAATGCCCTGTGTAACGTGCACTCTCCACACCAAACATCATGCCAGAATCTTATTCTGGAGCCATCTCCCACCACGAATCGTATGTGACTTTCGAAACCCTGCCAGCCCATCCTAATGAATTTCCATAAGCCCACCCCATGTCCTCCCCTTACTTCATTGGAGCACCAACCTCCCCACGCACTCCCATGTCTAGAATCGATAATCTCCTTCCAAAGTGTGTTCCCCTCTGAGTGGTACCTCCATAACCATTTACCCAATAAGGCTTTGTTGAACGTTCGCAAATTACATATCCCCAAGCCTCCATTCTGAACTGGAGAGCAAACCTTGTTCCAATTTATCAGATGTAATTTTGTTTCCTCTCCCATTCCCCCCCACAGGAAAGCTCGGAATAGACTCTCAATTCTATTTGCCACCCCCGCTAGTAAAGGGAAAAGTGAGAGGAAAAAGGTGGGGAGATTGGATAAAGAAATCTTAATTAAAGTGAGTCGCCCCCCTTTCGATAGATACATCCGTTTCCACCCAGCAAGCTTCCTCTCAACTTTCTCCACCACCCCATCCCATATGGCTCGAGCCTTAAAGTTGGCCCCCAGCGGTAGACCCAAATATTTCATAGGCATGGAAGAGACCTTGCAATCCAACAACCGCGCCAAGTTGTTAATATTAGGCACCACACCCACTGCAACCAGCTCGGATTTGTTGAGATTAACCTTAAGACCCGACACTGCTTCAAAACAAAGCAGGAGCGCTCGTAAAGATTGTATCTGACCAGTATCCGCATCACAAAATAAGAGAGCATCATCTGCAAAGAGAAGATGAGATAATGTAGTAGGCCCATTTGTGCCATTACCCACTGAAAAACTAGATAAAAAACCTCCGCCAACCGCAGCCTTCACCAACCTACCAAGAGCCTCCATAACAATGACGAACAAGAAAGGAGACAAGGGATCCCCCTGCCTCAGACCATGAGAGCTGTTAAAAAACCTAGCAGGAGTGCCATTTACTAACACTGAAAAACGAACGGTAGATATACAATTCCGAATCCATGAGATCCACTTGTCACCAAAACCGCACCTACCGAGCAAATACAAAAGGAAGTCCCAATTCACATGATCATAAGCCTTTTCCATGTCAAGTTTGCAAAGTATACCTGGGACTCCTTCCCTCAACCGATGAACTAGGCACTCATTGGCTATTAACACTGAATCCAGAATCTGTCTCCCTCTGATGAAGGCATTTTGAGGCTTATAAATAATATGTTCCATCACCAAGCTAAGCCTATTTGCCAAGACTTTGGAGATAATCTTATAGACTCCACTCACGAGGCTTATGGGGCGAAAATCTTCAATTACCTTAGCCCCATTTTTTTTGGGAATAAGAGCAACGAACGTCGCGTTAAGGCTTTTCTCAAATTTATGGAAAGAGTGAAATTATGCAAAAACCTGCATAATGTCACATTTCACAACATCCCAACAAACCTGAAAAAAACCCATCGAGAATCCATCTGGGCCTGGTGCCTTGTCCTTTGCCATGCTACGAATAACCTTCACCACTTCATCTTCCTCAAACGCCCTTTCCAAACCATTTGCACTTTGTGAATCAATAGACTCAAAAGGCAAGCCATCAAGTTTTGGCCTCAAGCCTACCGGTTCAGAGAGTAGGTTCTCAAAGTGTTGCACAATATGATTTTCCAACTCATCAGTGGATGTGAACACTTGAGTACCTAAGTGGAGTGACTCAATCGTGTTGCTGCGTCAATGTGAATTTGCCACTTTGTAAAAAAACTTCGTACATTTATCACCCTCTTTTAGCCAAAGGGCCCTGGATTTTTGTCGCCACGAAATCTCTTCCATCAAAAGCACCCGCTCCAGGTCAGTTATAATCGCCCTTTTTCTAGCAAGGGCCTCCTCCACAAGGTCTCCCGTCAATTCCTTTTCCTCAAGGTCTTGTAGTTCAATCATAAGAGTATTCTTTTGATTGTCAATATTACCAAACACCTCCAAGTTCCACTTCTTTAAATCCTCCTTCAAAGCTTTGAGTTTACAAGCTAGAATGAAACTGGGATTGCCTGTAAACAAATATGAGGACCACCAAGAACGCACCTTATCCACGAAGCCCTCCGCCACTAACCACATATTTTCGAACTTGAAAGGTCTGCATCTACCATTAATGCCACCACAATCCAAGACAATAGGAAAATGGTCAGAAAGCACACGTGGCAAGCGTTTCTGTGATAGATCCGGATAGTGCGCCTCCCAAGACAGGGAGACGAGAAACCTATCCAGTCTCGACCATCCCCGACCATTAGACCATGTGAACTCTCCCCCTAGAAGAGGAAGATCCATAAGATCTAAGTCAAAAACAAACTCTGAGAACTCCTCCATAGCTATCGAGTGGCGATGAGTCCCCGAACGCTCGCTAGGAAAGCGAACAACATTAAAATCTCCCCCCATGCACCACGGCACCTCCCATAAATAAATGAGACCCGCCAGCTCCTCCCATAGTCGCCTCCTCTCACTATCCAAATTTGGACCATAAATACCCGCAAAGGCCCATTCCCGTCCATCAATCGTATTTTTGAAGCGACTAGCTACCGAAAAATTTCCAACACAATCCTCAACCGACTCCACCACTCTTTTGTCCCACATTAAAAGAACTCCCCCGGAAGCACCCAACGAGGCCAAGTAGGACCACCCTACATAGGCACACCCCCACAAACTACGGATTATTCTTCTATCCACTACCCTCAACTTAGTTTCCTGAAAGCACACTACATCCACTTTCCATGACCGCAATAAAGATCTTATACGAAGACGTTTATTACAATCATTTAGCCCCCTCACGTTCCACGACAATAGTTTAGGTTTCATAATTAACAAGAGTGCCCCTCCCTTTCAATCTATCTCTTCCACCCCCCCCCCCCCTTCTTTGACTTCATAGTTGATGGAGCAAGAAAGTCTTTTAAGTTCCCTTTCTCGCTTCTTGGTCGACTTCGAACGACTATTTTCAATAGCAATAAGAAGAGCTCTGAATTGATCCTCATAGCCTACACAAGAAATACCAAGCGAAGAATACATCTCCTCAACCTTCTTAAACACCCAATCTGATGCCGACAGATCCAAATTAGGGGAGATTGTGCATAAAGGGGTTGAGTCCTCCTTCCCATCAACAGAAGGCCCATTGTCAATATTAGTCACTACCAAAGCCGAGTCTTGAGTTCCCTCAGCCACCTGAGGAAGAAATGGAGCTGCAACTGCCATTGAGGGCTCGCCTAACTCCATCGACCTGTTCTGTGGCTCTTCCCCACTCGACAATTGCGGAAAAACCATAGCCTCTGTTTCACGCGGAGCCTCCAGAGGAGAAAATATGGTCACCGGCGTTTGAACAGAAGGGACAACACCTGTCGGAGACCCAACAGGTTCAATCGACCGAGTCTATGCATGACCCAGCCCCTCCGTATCTATGCATGACCGAAACTATACGTGAAACATAGACTCTGTTTCCCGCGACACCTCCGTAGGGGGAAATCTGGTCACCGGCGGTTGAACGGAAGGGACAGCATCTGTCGAAGACCCAGAAGCATCAGTCGATCGAGTCTGTGCATGACCCAGCCCCTCCGTAGCTGTGCATGACTGAATCTGTACGTGAAACATAGACTCTGTTTCACGCGACACCTCCGTAGGGGGAAATCTGGTCACCGGCGGTTGAACGGAAGGACAGCATCTGTCGGAGACCCAGCAGCATCAGTCGACCGAGTCTGTGCATGACCCAGCCCCTCCGTAGCTGTGCATGACAAACCGTATGCTCTGTTTCACGATGCACGTCCGTATGCGAAAATATGGTCACCGGCGGTTGAACGGAGGGAATCGCACCTGTTGGAGACCCAGCGGCATCAGTCGACCGAGTCTGTGCATGACCCAACCCCTCCTTGCCACGTGTATCGGTACCATAGTTCATCTCCCCTTTCTCGTTAACGCCAAACTCCCCACCTACACCAACCAGTTCTGCCTCTTGATGAAGACCCTCTGAGATAGGTGTTCCCACACCCCTTGCCGGCGCCGGAGCAAGGATTGGGCCACCCTCAAAGGCCCCTGCTACAGGTGGAAGGGAAGTCCCCCGTCGTCTCCACACAAGCCCGCAGGGCCTCTTCTCCATTCTGGAGGGCCTCGGCCCATTGGAGTGGCCCACTCCCTTAGCAAGCCCAGGTGGGATATGCCCAACCATAACCATGGGCTCCTTGCCCTTTGATTTTAAGGGCCCAGTAGTGAGCTCAAAACCCACACCAGGATCCGAGCCCCACCCTTGCTCCTCAACACACCGTTTCAGCCAAATAATATTACTCTGCCCCATCCACGATTGCATATCAGTTAATACCTGCATGATAGTTTCCTTTTGCAGGCCAGCATTCCTCCTGCCAACCTCCTCACGTCCCTGAGTTCTAGCTAAAACAACTCCACTGTCAGCCCCACTAGCCACCCTCCTGTCCAACTGACGTGATAGGTCCACAGACCTCGATGGTTGGAGAGCCTCTTTGTACGAGTGAGGAGGTTTCAGCAAGGGTGCAGCTGGTGGTGTCTGTCCACCGTAACGAGAAGCCTCTCTCAGTAGCTCAGCCAGTTTCCGCCATCCCTTCCCATCTCTATCATCTGGAACCAGAATACAGTTACGAAACCCACCCCCTCTGTGCTCTTCCAGTGCCATGAAAGCTCCTTGTATATTTGAACACCTCTGTACAGTGTAGCCCCTATCCCCTTCACGATGACTGGCATAAAACCCCTTTCTCCTTGCATTCACACCATCCTCCAAGACTCTGCAAAACCACCATGCCGTTGCTAGTTCCATTTTCAGGCTTTTCACAAACTTCCACCCTTTTTCTGTAAGGACCAGCCATCTACCCTCCCCATGAATTTCAAAAGATTTTCGTTCAATGACCACCACTCTATCAGGGGCCATCCTTACCATTCAGCAAAGACAAAACTCCTCTCAGAGAATCCCAAACCCCATTGGAGAGCAGTTACAGATGAAAGAGGAGAGAAAAAATGCAACCATTCAAACCAGGAGGGATTACTCTAAACAAGAATATAACTTATATAACTTATGGTCTATTTGAGGTGAGTATTTATTTATTTTTTTTTCCAGCAATAGAACGCAAAATATATGTTATATATGGGTTGCTTTATTCACTATTTCACTCCAATTTTTTTAATTACATCCACATTCCACAAAAGAACCATACAAAACTGAAGTGAAATAAAAAGAGTGAAAAATTCTGCCATCATCCCTCCACCATAAATGATTTTGTTTTTCTTTTTATTTTTTCCCTTAATAAATATGTGATATAAGGATGAGGAAGAGAATAAATCAAATAGTTTAGAAAAAAATAAAACAAAAATAATTAAAATAAATAAATTTAAAATTTAAAATAAAATAAAATAGGTATAGTGTCTGGGATGATTAGCAGCAATCTTAGAGAGAATAGAAGGGATGTTGGGATGCAGTTCAGGTAGATCACTCTCACAAGTGCCACGTACCAACCGGTCAAACCCGTTTTGCTCTTCGGAATTTTCTATAGCTGTAACAGTATAACTTGCCAATTGCTGGTGAATGTGAGCATTCTTTGTAGTGGTATCTTGGTGAAGCATGTTACATATTTTTCTGATAATTAATACTGCATGATCTTTGTTGCTATCACAATTTTCCCATCCTGTTACCTCTCGTCCCCCCTTCCTTCATTGTGGTCAAACTTTGGATGGATTGGATTGGAAAACATCATTTTCTTCTCCAAGACATCACTGCTGTTGATTCTACCTGCACAATTTACCGAAAAACACTCAAGTCCTCAGTGCAAGGCGTACCTATCTTATTGCTGTGAACTAGTGCTTGATAAATTGTAGCAGAATTGCCGCATTCCCATTAAGATGCCTGTTCTGATAGATTTTGATTTGGTTCTGCATTAACCTCAATTTAATGTGAAGAACTAGCACTGAGATTATTATTTTTTAAGTTACCAAAACAAAATCCTGGTGCGTGCTCAGTAGCATAGTTGGGTTTGTGAAAAAGCTTTGTGATATGCATATGATAATTGGATGATGTTAAAAGGTTTTAAAAACTGATGTACACATCTTGTTTATAAGGTTTTTGATTGCTGCTCTGCTTGAAACAGGTGAAGAAAATGGCTGTTCATGCTCTTAGCCATATTGTCAAAAGTTTGGAGCAGAAATCAAGGTCAGTCATTTATTGTAGATTTATGTGAAAGTTTTATTTGTGTGTGCCTACTACTAGTTATGCTCCAACCTGTAGGCATTTGTTTAACTAAGTCTTAATGTTTGAGGACAAGGAGTACAAATGAACATCAGCCATATTAGAGAGCCCCTAATGAACATCGTCCAAGAGGGAGAAATTAAAAACCTATCCAATATACACCAAGCCCTATTGGGACAAAACATGCCTCCCCAAAGCAAAGCAAGTCACTATAACTATCCCAACCCCTTGTTTCCCACAAGACTAATACTCCACCCGCAGAAAACTCCATAAAATAAAATATCAAAGGTTTAAAAAGCAAGATGGTCATATATTTAGATATAAACTTAATTTATTAGGTATTATGCAACGTGACAATCAAGTACTAGACTAATTACATAGCAGTTTATATAATTTTCTAGTGCATTTCTAAATATATATTGTGATATTTGATAGCGATGATAAAATTAAAGTGTATGGTTAAAATAAAATCTACTAAAATGGTGATGGACAAAAAACTCAAGAATTGTAGGTGTTGAAGTTTATGCGTTAAACAATTAAATTTCATTCCATCTATCAAGTTGACTTGGGCTGTTATATTGGATTCAAAGCATATACATCACATAGGATGCCATGGTACGTAAGTGATCTTCAATATCAGGTCTTGAGATGAGATTTCTCTCTTCTTCTTCTTCTTCTTTTTATTTATTATTTATTTTTGTGGAAAATTACAAAGGTGTGTTTTACACTTACTAAGTGTCAAAAAAGTGTACTTTTGGAAACATGTTTTGTGGTAAAATATATTATTAATATATTTCTTCTCACCAGTTTAAGTTTTTGGGACAAGTGATGATTTTACATAATATCAAAGTAAAGGTCTTGATTTCAAATTCAAACTCTTCACTTCACTCCAATGATTAAGGTCTTCTAACTCAAACTCTACAAGTTGGGCTTATTTATTGAGGGAGAGTGATCCACACAGGAGGAAGTTTTAAGATATATTATAAATATAATAATTTATCTCTTTTTATTAGTTTAAGTTTTTGAGATAAGTGGTTATTTTACATTTTGCTTAGTGAAGCACTTTGACCTTTAATGCAATTTTTTATTGGCATTGGTCTAGAACAGAGTTTCAAATAATCTTGGGAGTGCAAAAGCTTTCAACAAGGTGTTTCTTATCTTGGGTAATTTAAGGGGAAATTGCCTCAATTTGATGACCCTCGAAATTGTTGGGAAAAAAGTGTTCAAACTCTAGGATTTGTAGGAAGTATACCGCCAGAACCAAGACTCTTACCACTTAAGCTGACTCGTAGGCAGTTTGTTTAATGTATTGTTTTCATATATTGTCGAAGTGAAGGAATCATTCATACCCTGCCCTCAAAAGTTATACCGAAGATGGTTTAACCATTATGATAAATGGATCATTGTCATTAAATGAGTTTTAGCATGGGCAGGGAAATGTTTCTAAAGGGTTTGCAGGTAGTTTTGTGGTGAATGGACATGTCATGGTTCATTCTTTATTCTTGTGCTCACTATCATATCGGGAAAAAAAAAAAAATTTTTGTTGTACTCACTATCTATCATGTTTGGGTAACTAAGTATGCACTGTCTTAGGTGCCGTTTGGATAGTGAAAGTCTTTCATATCATTTCATCACATTAATATAATTTTTCCAAATTTCCACAAAAAATATAATAAATAATTCAATTTTTTCAAATTCCAAAAATAATATTCTAACAAATTTTATTTAACTTTTATCTTAACTCACTATCCAAACGGCACTTTATTGTATTTTACAGCAGTTCACATTTTCTCTGTGGGTGCACAAATTTTCTGGTAGCTTGTGAACTCTACATCATTTCAAATAAACAAAAACTAAGTTCAAATATTGTCATGGGTAATCTTACTATGAACAACTTAACAAGTAGAATGTACTTTTTCCTTGAGGTCCTTCCTGACCCTTTTATTCTATTTACAATTGCAGATACATGCTGAAATAATTAGTTATGTTTTGAATATATGATTTTCAGGTGACTAGAGTTTCTGCCTCGGAAGATTCATAGAATGGGTGAAGATTTTTGTATGTTGAAAATGAAGTTTTGATGCTTTGTAAATACAACTAGATCATGCATAGAACTCAGTATAATATAATCTGTGTTTTGGTATATATGAGTCGCATGCTTTTTGTGAAGGCCTTGTCCTATTATCTTCCACTCCTCAATTCTTTGTCTCTCTCTTGCCTATGATGATCATATGAAAATCTCATGCTATAAGATGTACATCAAATAATGTGATTGTTTGCAGGTTTGCTTGTTTTTTAGGGGTTTGGAGTTATCATACAATGACTTGAGTATCATGTATTGGAATTGATCAGACCGATCATATTATACCGATCATAACACAGTATAATATAATCTGTGTTTTGGTATATATGAGTCGCATGCTTTTTGTGAAGGCCTTGTCCTATTATCTTCCACTCCTCAATTCTTTGTCTCTCTCTTGCCTATGATGATCATATGAAAATCTCATGCTATAAGATGTACATCAAATAATGTGATTGTTTGCAGGTTTGCTTGTTTTTTAGGGGTTTGGAGTTATCATACAATGACTTGAGTATCATGTATTGGAATTGATCAGACCGATCATAACAGGTTGAAATTGGTCGGAACATTTTTTATCGGATTCTTCATTGGATTCGGTCGGAAACCGGTTGTTCTCAAATATGAGATTTTGGGTTTGGTTGTTAGTCTAGGTGTATCATAACAACAGGTTGTGTGTGTTTGTGAATTTTATTTGAGAATTTTTGTGAATCAAACGTTTTTCTTTTTGAAATGTTGTAGCCAAAAAAGGAAAACGATTTTGTAGGCTAGTCCGAACCATCCCAACAAACAACAGATCTAAAAGATGTAATCAATTATACTAAATGATACCAATTCTTCTATCATCTCTTTTTGTAATTCTGTTCTTTCTTTGTTTTGATTCTCTCATTTTGTATCTAGAATAAGGCCTCAAGTGGTTAAATGGTGAAGGAGACGACAAGTCGTCAAACAAATAACCGGGATGATTTGGATAGGCCGATGTCTCAACTATGAAATCGATCTCTTTCTCAAAATCGGTTCATCCACTTTGTTTTTTAACATTTATTTTTTATTTTTAAATTTGTTTTGTTTTGAACTATATCTAACATTACTCTTCAACTAAAAAGAGACTTTGGGATTGAAGATGTTCAAGGAAAAAGGGTGTGAAATTTTTTTAATTAACCCTTTATCACATTTAGGTGCAGTTTGGATAATGAGTTGAGATGAAAATTGAATAAAATATTGCTAAATTATTATTTTTTAATATTATTATTGTTTTAGGATTTGAAAAAGTTGAATTGTTTATTATATTTTGTGTGAAAATTTGGGAAAATTGTAATGATGAGATGAAACACTTCTTGTTTCCGAATGGGGGTCTTAATTATTATAATTTTCTCAATTTTTTAAATAAAATATTATAAATAATTTAACTGTTTCAAATCTTAAAATAAAAAATATTTTATTTAAATTTTATTTCATCTTATCTCATTTCAAATCAATATTCAAATTAGATCTAAAATCTTCAAGGAGAAAAGTGGAAAGGAAGCAATTCAAAAAGAGAGGTGTAAAGAGACTTCTGGCTTCAATGTCTTGAAGGGAAAAGGTCCCGAGAGGGCAGCTTCGTCTTCATCTCCATTCTCAAATCTAACTTTTATCTTCATCTCCATTCTCAAATCTAACTTTTAGAAAGCCTATTAGTGCTTCTACAAAACAAGACTTAAGTGAATTTCACTTAAGTAACGTTAAATATAAATATAGCTATGAAGTGGGTAAGTATCGTACAATCATTTTGAAATAGATAAGTTTATTATTAAAAAATTAAAAAAAAATTTTATGTATATTTCATATTTATTTTTTATTTTTCAAAATGATTGCGCGACGTTTACATTATCATGATTGCAACTGTACGTAGCATAACTCTTCTCATTCAAAAACTTTATATGCAGTCACTTTTACGTACTCCTTGTGCACTCTATTAATATGATTGGTTGAATCATTTTTTTAATATAAAATAACTGATTTAAATAATCACATCAACAGAATACAGAGAGTAATAAAAAATGACTGTATATAACAATATTTGTATTTACAAATAAAGAATGTTTAGTGCATCCGTGATTTGTAAATATAAAAGGAATGATCATTAGATTATGATATTGTTTGTCGATAAATGATATTTGCAATCTTGAGTGTGCAAGTAGCACACAATTACTTTTTTAAAAAGTAAATAAATACAAAACTCATATAAAAAGAAAATTAATTTTTTAATAATAGATTTCACTCTTTTTTAAAACGACTGCACGATACTTATACATTTTATAATTATATGTAGCATTATTTATANATCAATGAAACCCTAGATAATGAAGTTTTCAGTAGCCATAAAGATGAAATTTCAGCAATCCACACAAACAAGGAATTCGGCCACCCTATGATGATGAACATGAAACCCTAATGACTAAGGAAATTTCAGCAACCCTAAATGATCAATTCGGCAGGTCTAGAAAAACACAAAGGAATTTCGGCCACCCTTTTTTTTTTTTGATAAGTAATGCAAAAAAATTAAAAGATAAAATCATATCTGATTGGAAACCAAGCTCTGAATACCAAATGATATGAACCAGCACAATTAAAATCCCTTGAACCCACAATCAATTTGAAAACTTACCCAAGAAAGCCAAAATCAAGTCAATGGGTGGAGAATCTAGACTCGTTGAGAACTCATTTCAAGAACCTAAATTATATTAAAATCCATCTAATGGATAGACTTGAATATATTGTATGACTTCTTTATAGATCCACAGCCTCTAAACATTGTGGATCCATTTTTATTCCTTTGCATGCTTTTTTTTTGTTTTGAAATTTCCTTTTCTTCCCTTTGATTTTCTTTTCCTTCATGCTTGTTAATAAATTACACTTCTTTTTGTTTAGAAATATCTACTATTATTTAGCTGTTGCCTTCTTCATGGTTTTTTTTCTCAGGTTTCTTCACAATGCCTCAATTGGTCAGTAGAATTGGGGTCATTGGGGTTACTGTCATGGCTGTCCTATCTGGTTTTGGTGCTGTAAATTTGCCATATAGTTACTTGTCCCTCTTCATAAGGTAATAAAGTAATATTGTTATGTTGCCTTTTGGTCTGAGACAGTGAAGCATAACTTTTCCAAGTAGCTATTGTTCCTGTATATAATCTTCTGAACACTCTCTCTCTCTCTCTCTCTCTCTCTCTCTCTCTCTCTCTCCTGTGCTATCTTCTGATCATTCTTACCTCTTCTGCAATTGATTGGACTTTGCTTGATCATGCTTTCTAGAATACGTCTTGACCAATTTTTCAAAATTATTGATAAGCTTTGTAATCATCTTTGGATGGACGTGATGATGGAAGGATGAGTTTCTTTGATATAAATATCCAATTAATGCATCACTGTTAAGCTAGGACTAGGGTTGGGGTTTGGAGGGGGTGGATAGAACAATAGAATACAAATTCAGCAAGAATAGAACAATAAGCGGTGAAGAAGTTAAGATTGATTGTTTTAGGACTTGATTGTCTTTCGTAGGTTGCCCCAATTGCCTAGGTGGGTAGTAAAAGGGCCAACACTGCGTACCTGGATGATCCAAATGCAATCCCTCCACATTGGGTGCAGGTATGTGGATGGAATGGCAGTTTTGGGACACATACATGAAGATGTTGACATAAGTAGAATGAAATCCTAGTTGTAAATTGTGCTGAAGGAATCAAGAAGGGGAAAAGAGAAAAAGGAAGGATGAGGAGAAAGAAAATGGCGATGGGTGAAGTCTTATCTAATTTATGAGTTCTTACCATCATTATAAACTAGTAGATGAAATCCTAAGATGTCCTTGCTTTGAATGCATACAGCTCTCCTTGTGATTTAGGTGGGAGGGGTGACTCATAAATCTGTGTAGAATGGAATAAAAAGACTTGTAAGATAGCCGCTAGACTAACCATGCTTAATGGGATAAGTTTGTTAGTTAGGTACACGTAATATGTCTTCTAGTGTACTAAGGTAGTGCCTTTGCACTGTTTGATAAAATTTCGTCACGTTACCTATAAAAAATATAAGCAATGTTCTGATAAAAAAAAAATTATAAACAATGTTAAGACAGCATGCGGCTTGGGCATCACCAGCACTTAAGCTGAAATCCAAGGGTGTGAAAGCCACATCTAGCCCCTAGTAGGGACAAGATGAAGAAAAGTCCATTTGGATGGTTTATTTAGCCAGCCCCAAGTAGGATATTAGAGGCTTGTTGAGCTGCTCAGCATGCACCTTTTCCAATGAAATCAGTTTGCAGAACTTCACAACTCCATGAATCAGTCTTTTTCAATCAAACAGGAACTTCACTGCAAAAGCAAGCAATAAATCAATTTCAAGACTCTTTTTCGAGAAGAAGTTGCAAGAGATAACTAAATTAAAAACAACTGAATAAGGTGGCCTAAACTAAACAACAAATCTGTTTAGATGTTAAAGCTTCATTACCAGGAAAGCATAGTTACTCATATTATGTTTTTCAGTTTGTTTTCTTCTGGATTTCCAGTGATACCTGATTTCCTATGTTTCTGTTTGTTTTTGTTTTAAATGTGATAGAGAGATTGAGGAGTATGAGGTGAAGGCCTTGGAAAGACAACTAATGCAATCAATTGAGACTTGTATTGCAAAGAAAAAGAAAATTATTCTTTGTCAAATGGAGATGAAGCGTATTCAAGGATCAGAGGAGGTTTATTTATCTGCCTATATCTTTGATCAAACTCCTTTCTTCTCGTTTTAAACTTCTGATGTCTGGTTCCATGGATGCTGGCCTCATGGTTAAAATTCTTTTGCTTAACATTTTTATGTTACTTCATGAGATGTCTAATTTTTGCAAATTTCTCTCATAAACGCTCATTTTATGATTACTTCGAACCCCTAGGGGTTGGCTCTGGTAAGTGCCTTGGTCTTGGTGGACTGCTCCCTCCAGGTCTAAGGTTCGAACTCTTGGGTGCAAAAAATTTCTAGGGGCCATGTCCCATTGGTGAAAGCCAATGATTTACTTGATTTGTGTGATGGGGACGTGTTACATGGGCCCTAGGTTTAACCGGGTAAAAGACATTGCATTTGCGAGGTCTCCGGGATACCTCATTATAAAAAAATGATTACTTTGTTAGAATGGATGACAATTGTTAAGATGCATGTCATTCCAAGTCCATACATTTGTGTATCTTTGAATATGTATCATATTTGCAAATAACTTTTGTACACGGGAATTTACAAGTGACTACCAAATATAATAGAAAAACTAACTTCGGGAATATTAAAAAGTGAGAAGTTTAAAGATATGTAAACGTGTAGCAACTGTATATTGATCTTTCTCAACAATCATGGTAAGAAATACAATCCCGTCTCCCTGAAAAATTCTTTAGGGTTAGATGCACACCAGTTACACCATATACGGTATCAGTGAGAAATTTTAGTATCGAACATTTTTTAGTGAACTAGAGAAGTATGTGTGAAATTCCTTTACACTTAAAGCTGGGGTTTCTGAAATATAACAATCAAGCAAAGCTGTTGCATAATCAAAGAGGATAAAATTATACACAAAACAAATCTTTGTAAAACTCATGGGATTATGCAAGTTAACTATAAATGTCTTTTATGTTAGTGGTTTACATTATGCATGATGACTTTGTACATCTAGATTATGATGTTTTTCACAAGTCCCATACTTGCACAATTTGCCTCTGATTGCAAACTCTGTGCGCATGTAATATGTTAAAAGATGGAATGATGGGTCTTAGAATGGATGGTGTTAGTTATAGGCACCGTGGGGCAGATTGTTTCCGGAGGCATGAGTTATTTTTGTGCACAATTTCAATCTGGATCTCATGGACCTTATTGATTTGATTTCAATCTCATTTACCTTTCAAAAAACATTAGAGCTTCTTAGGGAAGACAATTAATAACATGACTCATCATGAAAAATTAACAAGATGATCAAAGTGTGAACTTTGTATGTTTCATGTCCTTGCCTCAGTTCTGTGATGGCCTTCTTGTGTCTGAGTAAAAGTTGTTTGGCGCAGGTAAAGGCTAGATCCTTCTTTAAACAAATTATAGGCACGGTTGTGCGATCTGTGCAAGAGGACCAGACGGAGCAAGGTCATTCTCGTTTTACATTTAAAATAATATTTTACTTATTTTCTTGCAGAATATATGTTTGTTGGAAGGTATGCGTTTTAATATACTTTTTTTTATTAGTAAAATAAAATTTTATTGAAACAAGTAAATAAGCGTTGCCCAAGTACACAGAGTATACGCAAGAGAACACCTAGTCACAAGTTAGGAGCTATAGAATGATAAAAAAAAGTTATGAAAACTAGATCCATTGAGTACAATGATAGAAGCCCAAAGAACTAAGGTGTGAAAGCAGAGACTTCTAAGTGTATAACAAGGTGAAAAGGTTGGAGATGGCTTGTGCCATGCAATGGACCTTTTTGACTCTTTGAGAGGGTTAGGTCGTAATATGATATGGAAAATGGTTTCTACTTGTATCATATGGTGTATTTGAATGGAAAAGAACAATAGAAGTTTTGAGGATTGTGAACGGACAATGGAGGAGCTTAAGATGTTCTTTTTCAATATGTTTTTGCTTTCTAGATGTGTTTTTCTTATTTACATCTTGTTTACTTGGATTGTGCCTTTTGTGCTTCTTAATGAAATTCTTATAGCTTAAAAAAAGTTAATTGCCATATACTTGATTGAAGTTCCGCATCTAATATCCTGCTCTTCTCAATTGTGGGACTGTTGGAGGACTTTGGTTTAAACTACTTTGTATTGCAAATAAACAATAGCTTCAAGTTTTGGCAGGGTGTTTCGGTATCACTTGTAAGATCATGTTGGAAAAGGCTTATGATCATGCCAAGTAGATGTACTGACTCATCTTTCTTTGAAATAAGTTTTTTAGGAGAAAATCGTTGGATAACCATGTAATCTTTCTCCTACTTTCTTGTACACAAGTAATGAATAGGCTAATTACACATATGCTCAATTTTAATTACCATGAACTGTTATAAACAATGCATTTAGATGCAGCATGTTTGTTTGGGCGTGCAGAATATAATGTGACTGTAGTGGTTCTGCTATGTTACTTGACACACGCTTTGAATTATTAAAAGAGTCAGGTTTAATATTATTTTTCGTGGTATCAAAAGTTATTCTTTTGCCTTGCAGAGGCCTCATCTCATTATAGTTTATTATTCCACTGTTCAATAATGTATCTTGTGTAATGATATAATTTATTTATTATGATTTTTCTATAGACATCAAAAACATGGAAGCGGAGGTACAAGCTTTAGAAGAGCTCTCAAAGCAGCTATTTTTGGAAATCTACGAGCTCCGACAAGCTAAGGTTTTTATTTTTATAAGCAATTTACACTTAGATCCCTATTTTGCCAATGATAACTTTCTGTATTTACTTTTTGTTATTTGAACATAGCCTTTCTGCCATTCTTCTGCAGTACCTTTTACATATTTGCTAATGCTGTGGTTTTGCTGAAGGCTATGATACTTTTTCAAAGCGCTGTATAACGAGAAATTAATTTGCAAGGAAATTGAGTTTTTGGGTTTCTCATGTATGCATCAAATGTACTAGGGTTGTACCCCTTTTTGTGTGTTGTAATGAATTATTACCTTATATGAAGAACAATATTTCAAAACGGTAATAGTGTAACAGTATGGTAAAAATAGATACAATTGTAAGCAGATTATATGGATTTTGGTGCATGACTTGAGTTCTTAGGTTAATATGTATAAGGTTTTGTAGTCCTGCTGTATAGCAAGAAAGCTATGTGAGTCCTGCTATGGTACAGAAGTTACTATGTACTGCAACCATGATCTTATAACAGGGAATACCCAACCATCTTCTCAATAAGAAAAAAAAATGAATTTGTGCTTTCCTTGTATCTCTTGAAGATGGGTGCTCTCTCTTTGGTATATTGCCTGTGTACACAGGTGTTCCGTTGCTCTCTTAATAAATTCTCTATTACTTTTTAAAAAAAAAAGATGAAATCTATGAGAGATTGACTTCAAAAACTTTTAGGATGCTCTTATTTGTGCTTTGCATTTAGCACAAAAGGCGCCTGATTTTATGCTTATGTATGATCGTGGTCTTTGGGCCATACGCTACAATTTTAGTTTGTGCTGGTTCTTTTCCCTTGATGTATGCTTTTAAAAACACCACACCAGAATCTTCTGAGCACATACCATTGCATGCACAAACTATGTGCTGCTTGCTCCCCCGACACGGTGGAGAAAAGAAACTTATTTTATTTCCCTTTCTTCATGTATTTTGCTCCATTAGAGTTAAGAGTAATTGTATTAATTAAGGAGAAATATTTATATTGTACCATATGAATTGGTACCTATTAAATTTGCCCCTTCAAAATATATGGTAGTAAGTGGATGCCAATCTAGGTAGTCGTAAGGTTCAGTACAAAAAAAAAATTATTTATATATATAATGCCCAAAAGAAGCTCTGCTATGCTCGTAAACTAATGAATTTTGCCTTTAGACTTTTTCTTGGACCATCTCTCTCTCTTGTTGGTATGACAAGTTAAAAATATATGCTGACTAGTGCTGATTATAATTCATAATTCATATATGTTTTTTTGAGAATTAAGAAGAGATTTTATTAGAAATGAATGTATAGGGGAAGCCCATTTACGCAGGGGTGAGCTCTGAAACTCTCCTTGGTTTCTGTCTTTTTTTCACTCCGGATTTTTCCATTCTTTGGTTTAGGTTGTTCTTTAATGATCTGGGTTTTGTTTATTTTAATCCGATTCTTTAGAAAAACTTCTCCTTTCTGGAATTTAGCTGTATTTTCTTTTGATCTTGAAGATCTACTTCTTTCTCTTGTTTATATCACTGTTCTTGTTTCGTCAATTTGGCTTTTGAGGAAGTTTTATTGGAGTATGTGCTTAAGTTTGTGAATTTTGATCCTTTTTCATAGATATAGCATCGTCTCTTGATTAGGTGAGTTTTTGATACCTGTGAGTTGATTATGGGCTGGGCTCACTTCTTTGTCGTCTCAGATTTATTATGGGCTACCCACTTAAAAGATTGAACAAAAAATTAAAAAGTGTTCTCTTAAAAAAAAAAAAAAAAAGTGTTTCCATTTTGTTTTTTTGTTTGTTTTGTCTCAAATCCTTTTCTTTACCTCGTTTGGTTATATAGTTTAAATAAGATGAGATGAGATGAGATATTTTATTAAAAATTATATAAAATATTATTATAATATAATTTTTTAATATTAATTTTATTTTAGAATTTGAAAAAGTTAAATTATTTATTATATTTTGTATGAGAATTTAAAAAAGTTGTAATAATCAGATGAGATGAGATAGTTTAGGTTTGGATAAACAAACCTGGATTTCATTTCTTCCATTTTAGGCAATAATTGTCTTTTGTATTATTATATTTATATGAAAAATATTTTAATCACAAAAGGATTATATAAAAGTAAATTCATAAACTAAAGTAGCTTAATGTGATACGTCATATTGTAAAGTTACTGTTATTATAAAGTAGATCTAACAAACTTTATAAAATCACGTCAGTTTGTGAATTTATTTTATAAATTGACCTAGACCATTAAAAGAAAAAAATTGTTAATAAATGGATGGAAACTAATATCATCGGATAAACCGTTGTTTTATAATTAGATGATGTCTATAAAAGTTGATATCATATTAAGACTCATGACCCACTTTTTCCAATATAGTTAGTTCTTTCAACATTAAAACTAAGGAAGAAGAGGGATGAACTCTTCCCTTTCAAACCTCATTTTACCATTTTAATGGGGAACCCAAGAAATACAAGCACCACACGGCCATCGGTCTCATAAATGGCTCTCCCGATACCCATCTCCAACCGATAAATGCCTTGTGAGCTTTCATGTGTCTTTGCCTCATCATACTCCCCTCATCACAAGGAATGCAGGAGTGACCTTGATCTTGATCTTGTGCATGTCTTTAATATTTGCGGCAAAGCCAAAATCAATCTATTTCCACCTATTCAACTATGTTCTTTCTTTCCCTCACTAATCATTCATGAGAAAACTCAATAATCAAAATCAACAATACTAACCATTGTAGTGCTCCATCTGCGTTGTGACTTTTAAACAGCAGCTCCACATCCCAGCAATCTTCCTTTTCGGCAGTTCCCTCCTTGTGTTTGTAAAGGAATACGAGCCAAATCAAGTTTATTTAGTCCATTGCCCTTTTCCAATTTTAGAAAATTTCTGTTCTAAAATGAGCTTTTGTTGAGAACCTCACCTCGCCCTTTCTTCCATTATTGATTTAAATTGAGGTATTTATGATTGAAAAAACACAGTTGTGCTGCAATCATCCCTGGTTAATCTAAATTTAGGCATGAAGCTGAGATAGGAACAAGTCAAATCTCTCGACCCTGACAAGGATGGCATGGCTTGGTAAAGAGATGGATTTAAATTATTGCATTGTGATCCAGCATCACAGCACAACTTGGTAGCTCCACTTTTATATATTATATATATATATTTATATTAATATATATAATACAAGGAGAGGTGCTACATCTATAAATACGCTTTATAAAAGTAAATTTACAAACTGATCTAGTTCAATATGAGACATCAGATCTATTTTATGATAAAAAATATTTAAATCTAACATAGCACGCCAATCTACATCAATACCTAGATTGGCATCCACTTACTACCATATATTTTGAAGGGGCAAATTTAATAGGTACCAATTCATATGGTACAATATAAATATTTCTCCTTAATTAATACAATTACTCTTAACTCTAATGGAGCAAAATACATGAAGAAAGGGAAATAAAATAAGTTTCTTTTCTCCACCGTGTCGGGGGAGCAAGCAGCACATAGTTTGTGCATGCAATGGTATGTGCTCAGAAGATTCTGGTGTGGTGTTTTTAAAAGCATACATCAAGGGAAAAGAACCAGCACAAACTAAAATTGTAGCGTATGGCCCAAAGACCACGATCATACATAAGCATAAAATCAGGCGCCTTTTGTGCTAAATGCAAAGCACAAATAAGAGCATCCTAAAAGTTTTTGAAGTCAATCTCTCATAGATTTCATCTTTTTTTTTTAAAAAGTAATAGAGAATTTATTAAGAGAGCAACGGAACACCTGTGTACACAGGCAATATACCAAAGAGAGAGCACCCATCTTCAAGAGATACAAGGAAAGCACAAATTCATTTTTTTTTCTTATTGAGANTTATAAGTTTAGTTTTGTAGACTAAACGTTTCTCTAATACAATAATTGAAATGACGTGTAACCATTAGTCTCTAATACCATATAATCTAATATTCATAATTTGACATGACACGAATATGACATGTGAACACGAATTGCCACCCCTACTACAAGAGAAAACTTACAAACTAATGTGGGTCAATTTGATACGTCAGATCTATTTTATAATAAAAGATCTTTACAACCTGACATACCACACAAATTCAAATCAATGTGTAAATTTGCTTTTAAATGATTTCTTTGCAAACCAAACATCTCTCTGATATAATAAGTGAAATGACCACGTAACCACTATGGATAATCTAACATAAATAGTCAATGATGGAATGAGATGTGCTTCACAATATGCAGCCTAGGGAATGCTCTCTCATTTGTTTAACAAGTGAACACAGAGGAATATAGGTTCTCTCAAACATCAATTTCTGTAAAGTTACAATGTGTATTAGAAGTTAGACTGACTATATGGCTTAGAGGTGGAGTCTTGCTCGAGCCACTTGCGAGATTGTTCCCATAGTTGGGTTTCAATACCCAGCTTCCTGAGCTCCAGAAGGCCACGCTCAACTGTGCATGTATCATAGATGAATCAAATTCCAGATTCAAAAAATATAGGAAAGACTAATAAAACACTTGGTATTAGGGGACCAAGACATAAATGGGACTCCTTCCAAGTCTCACAAAAAGCCTGACAATTTTCAGATTGGGGATGTTATGTGGGGAAAGAATCTGAAGTTCAGTCCAAAGATTGTAATATTTAAGGTACCAAAAGAAAAGTAACGTTGTTGAACAACACTCTGAACAAGAGAGCAAAAGAGAATACCATCAACTGCATCGTGTGAAGTAAGTGGTGACTTCGTGTTATGGTTGATCCAGAATTGCAAACGCTCATCTGCTATGTCTCTTTCCAGCCCAAAGTTTTTTGCTCTTCTCCAGAAATATTTAAGCCAAGCCTACAAGAACATGACAGTGATCCAAGAATCCATTCAACTTCAAAAGAAAATTGTCGTCAGGAGCTCTTTGAATTATATGCAAGACCTCCTCTTAATCATGCCTATCAAGTTATTCCTTAACCAACCTTCAAAAGATAAAGGGAGATCCCTGATGTATGCCAATTGATTTAACCACCCTTCTAAATCATTTTATTCTGGTCGTAAGTTCCCAATACAGGGAGACAACATAAAAGGCAAAACTTTTTTATCTTCCACTCAGGAAAATTGATCCCTAACAATAAATATCTAAAATGTGTTTGGCATCAATTTTCAGGGTCACACTAAATATCTAAAATGTTTAGTATAATCATTTTAAAGGGCAGGTTATAAGTAACTTTGAACAGTTATCAGGGGAAAAGAATAATAAGAAGGTATTGTGTCAGTAACACAAGATCACTATTTCCTTCCCCCCCCCAAATTATAGCAAAATCCAAACAAGATAATCTAATCCAACCAATAGGAAAAAACATGCACCAAACCGATCCTTCCCCCACTTTTGATATTTCCTTTTTCCAGCACATTTCTAATTTTCTGCAACTACGTAGCCCTCCAACTTGCTCCATTTTTTAGAGCATTCAAGATAATGCCGTGTACATAGAGGAAAGAAACGGTCAAATTTGACAGGTAAAATTTAAACCTTACGTTCAATGCTCTAATTTTTCCAGTTATCCTACTTTCATGCTATTAGTTAGTTAGCCCTTCCCTGCTACCAAACATTCAACCTGACATTTCAAACCCCCCATGAATGAATTGTAGAAACAAGAAAAGAGTTCAAAGCAGTGATAAAAAAAATAAAAAATAAAAAAAAAAAAAGCCCTGAAGGTACTTTGTTGTAATCTAACGAAGAAACTCTGTATGAGAACCAAGATACATAAAGCCGATACAGTGAACAAACTCATCACATTTTTCAACCCAAAGAATAATTTTGAACCATAAAGGTGTTGCCATACCTGCTTAAAAAACACCTCTTCGCATTCCTCTGGGCTTAATTCTGAGAGAAAATACATTTATTTTAGATGATACTTGTAACATCTTTATAAAAACAAAGAGATGAAAAATCCAACACTGACATTGTATGAGCAGTAAGGTTCACGTAGACAAGGTTACAAGTGACAACCATAATCATAGGAGATCGGCAACTCTGCTACTACAAATATGTGTACTAATATGGGGAAAAAATAAGTTCTACAGTGTTTTAAATAAGAATAGAAACGAACCTTGTAAATAGACTTGAAACAAAAAACAAGTAAATGACAAAATAATGTATATTCACACAATGAGCTTATTTTAATTGTATGGGTATTCAATCAGCATGAACAAAAACACGGCCAATTTAGATTAATCCAATAGGTGGTGAATTTTAAATAAGAAGTACAAGGCTTTCTATGTATGCACAATTAACACATTAAGCACCTTTCTATCTGGTGAATGCAATGTGCAAAATGAAGCATTTATCTGATCATGAAGTCCCAAATCTCAATCTTTTTGCATAAAATCAGTTCATATATTCTCAATCTTGCAAAATCTTTAACTAAAATTAAAATAGTGGAGTGATATAAACTTACCAAATGCTTCAAACTGTCCTTCAGATGCTAGCTTTACCTCTTCTACACCCAAATCAAGAGGTAGGAAAGAAACTTGTTAGACAACCAGAAGTCACTTTTTATGATATTTAAAGACAAGCGGAATGATCAGTGTGATTAAGTGAGCAATCATGCTTTTCTGGGTTCTGGCCCATACAGATCAGGTTGTTTTGTTTGGAGGACCATTGGTGGGATCCCGTTTTCTTTGTCTGTTAAGCTTTACATCTATGGTTTTTATTTAGTAAACAAAAAAATCATTTATATAACGTCATGGGAATAGTCAGTGCCAGAAGTCAGCCTGCCAAACAGCTACCCAGTCTGTGTCAAATTTTCCTTGATCTCACACAATATTCCTTAAGTTTCTAGTGAAGTCCACATACCACAGACAATCATGTGAGATTCATAAAGAAATCAGTCGGGGAACAAGAAGAAAATACAAACTAAATGATCGCTTCTTATAAAAGTCATTTGCTTGCATAGACAACCGGCAGTTGGATCATGTAGTTCAAAATCTAGCTGACCCTTTTACTGATGGGATGCAAACCGTTCATTGTCCAAAATACCAGGAGTACTGGAGAAGATCTCCTTTAAAAGAATTTGAAAATGCAATGAACATGAAAGCTACAATTTCTTTGCACATAATCGATTATCCTATTATTTTCTGGCCAAAAGGAGAGAAAAAAGGGATAATTATAAAGCAATAATTAGTTCACACCTGAGACCCCATATCTCAGTGAACTTGGTCGCCTATTTTGAGCCATTGCAAGAGCCACTGCTTCCTCCACCTTTCAAATAATTCATAAAAAAAATCTGGTTATAAGAAACTGTTTTAAATATAAATATAAGAAACAATCTAAGAATCTGACACAAGTGGTAGTTCAAAAAATGGCAGTTCTTTTTTGCCTAAATTGGCTAACAGATAAACTGATGAGAAAAAAAATCAAAGTTACAATTTTCATCAATTCACTAAAACGAAAAGTCCCAACATTTGGTTCCTTAGGCAAACTCCTTAGAGATATCTGCACTAATTGCATGCAAGTTAAAAAGAATTCTATTACAGAATGAAGGTCCAATTCTTTACTATTAGTTAATAAACAATCTCTAAAAAGTTAGAACTTAAATTTTTGTCATGACTAGAGAGCTAGTATAAGCTGTTTCAAAAGAATCACAAGCAACTTAATAAGTGACACATTAAATGGCAACGTTCAGATATTGATTGGATAAGGCATTTATCTTGTATAATAGAAAGAGAGAATAATGTTGACAGTAGAAACAATAAATTTAATATGCCACTTTGGGAGCGTGAATCACTTTTTTGAGTGAAACATGCAACTGTTTTAAAGTGTCAAGTAAGAAGGCAGAAAGCTAGAGGCAAAAGAGGCAGTATATGAAACTTAGCTGTCCATTCTTAGGACATACATATCTTTCTTTGGGTACTCCCCGTCAAGCAGAAGTACAGAAAGCAGATTCATGGAAACTGCAGATTTTCATGTGCACTTATCGGTTGTGAAGACTTTCAGGAGAAGACAGATGATATTCACAAACAGATGTCTGCCAAACTATGAAGAGCAAGGATATGACCAGAAACCTTTAGTGAAGCCAGTTCCCGCAGACCTTTCTCAACTACAAGCATGTTCTCAATATTCCCATCTCCAGAAAGTTCATTCAAATCACATGGAAATTTCTCTCTTTCATCTAAATCATCATTTGCTGATTAGCATGGAGATCAAATAAAGACAATGAGTCAAACTAAGGTATAATGAATGTGTACAACAAATAAAAAAGCAACATAGAAAATCCATTATCATCAACAACATGCAGAAAAAAATGAAAGACAAATGGAAAGGCATTCGAAAAACTTATTACGGATCTCCTCCTTGGCTTTCTGTCCAGCAGCTAATACGACATCCACAGGCTGAGAGACTAAAGACGACCAGTACTCATATCTTGCTGCAGCAATCTCTGCGTGAATACCTGCCAAAAGTTACAAGTGCCCAAGAGTCACCAAAGAAGTTTTCATGTTAACTGTGCTCAAATTCATTAATACGTTAGAAGGCATAACAGTAACTTCATGAATGAATTCTCTCTATTAAATTCATTTTTTTTTCTTATTGAGAAGATGGTTGGGTATTCCCTGTTATAAGATCATGGTTGCAGTACATAGTAACTTCTGTACCATAGCAGGACTCACATAGCTTTCTTGCTATACAGCAGGACTACAAAACCTTATACATATTAACCTAAGAACTCAAGTCATGCACCAAAATCCATATAATCTGCTTACAATTGTATCTATTTTTACCATACTGTTACACTATTACCGTTTTGAAATATTGTTCTTCATATAAGGTAATAATTCATTACAACACACAAAAAGGGGTACAACCCTAGTACATTTGATGCATACATGAGAAACCCAAAAACTCAATTTCCTTGCAAATTAATTTCTCGTTATACAGCGCTTTGAAAAAGTATCATAGCCTTCAGCAAAACCACAGCATTAGCAAATATGTAAAAGGTACTGCAGAAGAATGGCAGAAAGGCTATGTTCAAATAACAAAAAGTAAATACAGAAAGTTATCATTGGCAAAATAGGGATCTAAGTGTAAATTGCTTATAAAAATAAAAACCTTAGCTTGTCGGAGCTCGTAGATTTCCAAAAATAGCTGCTTTGAGAGCTCTTCTAAAGCTTGTACCTCCGCTTCCATGTTTTTGATGTCTATAGAAAAATCATAATAAATAAATTATATCATTACACAAGATACATTATTGAACAGTGGAATAATAAACTATAATGAGATGAGGCCTCTGCAAGGCAAAAGAATAACTTTTGATACCACGAAAAATAATATTAAACCTGACTCTTTTAATAATTCAAAGCGTGTGTCAAGTAACATAGCAGAACCACTACAGTCACATTATATTCTGCACGCCCAAACAAACATGCTGCATCTAAATGCATTGTTTATAACAGTTCATGGTAATTAAAATTGAGCATATGTGTAATTAGCCTATTCATTACTTGTGTACAAGAAAGTAGGAGAAAGATTACATGGTTATCCAACGATTTTCTCCTAAAAAACTTATTTCAAAGAAAGATGAGTCAGTACATCTACTTGGCATGATCATAAGCCTTTTCCAACATGATCTTACAAGTGATACCGAAACACCCTGCCAAAACTTGAAGCTATTGTTTATTTGCAATACAAAGTAGTTTAAACCAAAGTCCTCCAACAGTCCCACAATTGAGAAGAGCAGGATATTAGATGCGGAACTTCAATCAAGTATATGGCAATTAACTTTTTTTAAGCTATAAGAATTTCATTAAGAAGCACAAAAGGCACAATCCAAGTAAACAAGATGTAAATAAGAAAAACACATCTAGAAAGCAAAAACATATTGAAAAAGAACATCTTAAGCTCCTCCATTGTCCGTTCACAATCCTCAAAACTTCTATTGTTCTTTTCCATTCAAATACACCATATGATACAAGTAGAAACCATTTTCCATATCATATTACGACCTAACCCTCTCAAAGAGTCAAAAAGGTCCATTGCATGGCACAAGCCATCTCCAACCTTTTCACCTTGTTATACACTTAGAAGTCTCTGCTTTCACACCTTAGTTCTTTGGGCTTCTATCATTGTACTCAATGGATCTAGTTTTCATAACTTTTTTTTATCATTCTATAGCTCCTAACTTGTGACTAGGTGTTCTCTTGCGTATACTCTGTGTACTTGGGCAACGCTTATTTACTTGTTTCAATAAAATTTTATTTTACTAATAAAAAAAAGTATATTAAAACGCATACCTTCCAACAAACATATATTCTGCAAGAAAATAAGTAAAATATTATTTTAAATGTAAAACGAGAATGACCTTGCTCCGTCTGGTCCTCTTGCACAGATCGCACAACCGTGCCTATAATTTGTTTAAAGAAGGATCTAGCCTTTACCTGCGCCAAACAACTTTTACTCAGACACAAGAAGGCCATCACAGAACTGAGGCAAGGACATGAAACATACAAAGTTCACACTTTGATCATCTTGTTAATTTTTCATGATGAGTCATGTTATTAATTGTCTTCCCTAAGAAGCTCTAATGTTTTTTGAAAGGTAAATGAGATTGAAATCAAATCAATAAGGTCCATGAGATCCAGATTGAAATTGTGCACAAAAATAACTCATGCCTCCGGAAACAATCTGCCCCACGGTGCCTATAACTAACACCATCCATTCTAAGACCCATCATTCCATCTTTTAACATATTACATGCGCACAGAGTTTGCAATCAGAGGCAAATTGTGCAAGTATGGGACTTGTGAAAAACATCATAATCTAGATGTACAAAGTCATCATGCATAATGTAAACCACTAACATAAAAGACATTTATAGTTAACTTGCATAATCCCATGAGTTTTACAAAGATTTGTTTTGTGTATAATTTTATCCTCTTTGATTATGCAACAGCTTTGCTTGATTGTTATATTTCAGAAACCCCAGCTTTAAGTGTAAAGGAATTTCACACATACTTCTCTAGTTCACTAAAAAATGTTCGATACTAAAATTTCTCACTGATACCGTATATGGTGTAACTGGTGTGCATCTAACCCTAAAGAATTTTTCAGGGAGACGGGATTGTATTTCTTACCATGATTGTTGAGAAAGATCAATATACAGTTGCTACACGTTTACATATCTTTAAACTTCTCACTTTTTAATATTCCCGAAGTTAGTTTTTCTATTATATTTGGTAGTCACTTGTAAATTCCCGTGTACAAAAGTTATTTGCAAATATGATACATATTCAAAGATACACAAATGTATGGACTTGGAATGACATGCATCTTAACAATTGTCATCCATTCTAACAAAGTAATCATTTTTTTATAATGAGGTATCCCGGAGACCTCGCAAATGCAATGTCTTTTACCCGGTTAAACCTAGGGCCCATGTAACACGTCCCCATCACACAAATCAAGTAAATCATTGGCTTTCACCAATGGGACATGGCCCCTAGAAATTTTTTGCACCCAAGAGTTCGAACCTTAGACCTGGAGGGAGCAGTCCACCAAGACCAAGGCACTTACCAGAGCCAACCCCTAGGGGTTCGAAGTAATCATAAAATGAGCGTTTATGAGAGAAATTTGCAAAAATTAGACATCTCATGAAGTAACATAAAAATGTTAAGCAAAAGAATTTTAACCATGAGGCCAGCATCCATGGAACCAGACATCAGAAGTTTAAAACGAGAAGAAAGGAGTTTGATCAAAGATATAGGCAGATAAATAAACCTCCTCTGATCCTTGAATACGCTTCATCTCCATTTGACAAAGAATAATTTTCTTTTTCTTTGCAATACAAGTCTCAATTGATTGCATTAGTTGTCTTTCCAAGGCCTTCACCTCATACTCCTCAATCTCTCTATCACATTTAAAACAAAAACAAACAGAAACATAGGAAATCAGGTATCACTGGAAATCCAGAAGAAAACAAACTGAAAAACATAATATGAGTAACTATGCTTTCCTGGTAATGAAGCTTTAACATCTAAACAGATTTGTTGTTTAGTTTAGGCCACCTTATTCAGTTGTTTTTAATTTAGTTATCTCTTGCAACTTCTTCTCGAAAAAGAGTCTTGAAATTGATTTATTGCTTGCTTTTGCAGTGAAGTTCCTGTTTGATTGAAAAAGACTGATTCATGGAGTTGTGAAGTTCTGCAAACTGATTTCATTGGAAAAGGTGCATGCTGAGCAGCTCAACAAGCCTCTAATATCCTACTTGGGGCTGGCTAAATAAACCATCCAAATGGACTTTTCTTCATCTTGTCCCTACTAGGGGCTAGATGTGGCTTTCACACCCTTGGATTTCAGCTTAAGTGCTGGTGATGCCCAAGCCGCATGCTGTCTTAACATTGTTTATAATTTTTTTTTTATCAGAACATTGCTTATATTTTTTATAGGTAACGTGACGAAATTTTATCAAACAGTGCAAAGGCACTACCTTAGTACACTAGAAGACATATTACGTGTACCTAACTAACAAACTTATCCCATTAAGCATGGTTAGTCTAGCGGCTATCTTACAAGTCTTTTTATTCCATTCTACACAGATTTATGAGTCACCCCTCCCACCTAAATCACAAGGAGAGCTGTATGCATTCAAAGCAAGGACATCTTAGGATTTCATCTACTAGTTTATAATGATGGTAAGAACTCATAAATTAGATAAGACTTCACCCATCGCCATTTTCTTTCTCCTCATCCTTCCTTTTTCTCTTTTCCCCTTCTTGATTCCTTCAGCACAATTTACAACTAGGATTTCATTCTACTTATGTCAACATCTTCATGTATGTGTCCCAAAACTGCCATTCCATCCACATACCTGCACCCAATGTGGAGGGATTGCATTTGGATCATCCAGGTACGCAGTGTTGGCCCTTTTACTACCCACCTAGGCAATTGGGGCAACCTACGAAAGACAATCAAGTCCTAAAACAATCAATCTTAACTTCTTCACCGCTTATTGTTCTATTCTTGCTGAATTTGTATTCTATTGTTCTATCCACCCCCTCCAAACCCCAACCCTAGTCCTAGCTTAACAGTGATGCATTAATTGGATATTTATATCAAAGAAACTCATCCTTCCATCATCACGTCCATCCAAAGATGATTACAAAGCTTATCAATAATTTTGAAAAATTGGTCAAGACGTATTCTAGAAAGCATGATCAAGCAAAGTCCAATCAATTGCAGAAGAGGTAAGAATGATCAGAAGATAGCACAGGAGAGAGAGAGAGAGAGAGAGAGAGAGAGAGAGAGAGAGAGAGAGAGTGTTCAGAAGATTATATACAGGAACAATAGCTACTTGGAAAAGTTATGCTTCACTGTCTCAGACCAAAAGGCAACATAACAATATTACTTTATTACCTTATGAAGAGGGACAAGTAACTATATGGCAAATTTACAGCACCAAAACCAGATAGGACAGCCATGACAGTAACCCCAATGACCCCAATTCTACTGACCAATTGAGGCATTGTGAAGAAACCTGAGAAAAAAAACCATGAAGAAGGCAACAGCTAAATAATAGTAGATATTTCTAAACAAAAAGAAGTGTAATTTATTAACAAGCATGAAGGAAAAGAAAATCAAAGGGAAGAAAAGGAAATTTCAAAACAAAAAAAAAGCATGCAAAGGAATAAAAATGGATCCACAATGTTTAGAGGCTGTGGATCTATAAAGAAGTCATACAATATATTCAAGTCTATCCATTAGATGGATTTTAATATAATTTAGGTTCTTGAAATGAGTTCTCAACGAGTCTAGATTCTCCACCCATTGACTTGATTTTGGCTTTCTTGGGTAAGTTTTCAAATTGATTGTGGGTTCAAGGGATTTTAATTGTGCTGGTTCATATCATTTGGTATTCAGAGCTTGGTTTCCAATCAGATATGATTTTATCTTTTAATTTTTTTGCATTACTTATCAAAAAAAAAAAAGGGTGGCCGAAATTCCTTTGTGTTTTTCTAGACCTGCCGAATTGATCATTTAGGGTTGCTGAAATTTCCTTAGTCATTAGGGTTTCATGTTCATCATCATAGGGTGGCCGAATTCCTTGTTTGTGTGGATTGCTGAAATTTCATCTTTATGGCTACTGAAAACTTCATTATCTAGGGTTTCATTGATTCCCTTCTATTTCCTTGTCAATTTTTATGTGTTTGAATTCAATTGTTTGATTTTCACAACTAAATATTGATGTTTGTGATTGAATTAGGGAGAAGAAAAGAAAAAGAACGGAAAATAAAAGAAAAGAAAGGAAAGTAGGTGACACGTCACAGTCTTCATGGTTGGATTTTAAAGGGAAATAAATTGCAAAAAAAGGTGTTATTCTGAAGGTTAAAGTGACAGCTTTAGTAGTTTGGTGGTAATTTGAGGGGGTAAAATGTATTTTTCTCAAAGTAAAAAACCATTGACATCCTCAATACTTTTTTTAGCATGTTGTGTTGTCAATTTAGACACTGTGTATCTAATGCCTTCAAACATAATCTAACAATACAAATTTCATATTGACATACTTAACCTCAACAATCTATGAATTTTCAATCCTTCACAGAACTTTCACCATAAATGAAGGAATCAATTTTAATTGTGATATTGAGTATAAGTTGTGATGTTTGGAGTTGACCAGGTTATGCCTAGACGGGTGTTGGAGCTTTTGGCATGTTGGAAAAGAAAGTCTGGTCAAAATGATATTCGTGTTATTAGGAACGTGAACCCTTCCTGCTTAGTATCGTGCATTCCGAGAGAATGAAATGCCTGAAGTTACGAGAATTGTGAGAAGACAAGCTCAATTTTACAACTTTCTTGTCTTGAATCACATTTTGAGTGTTATTCTATTAATGCCCTCATTGGTGTTTCTAATTTTGTAGATTTTTGTACACTTTGTCCATTATCTTTGACATCTATTTAATGTTTTCTCTTGTATACTTGTTGTAAACTCGGTTTGGGTTCCTGCGTTTTTTACAATATAACCGATCCTACTTGCAAAAAGATGTCTTTTCATGACATTCTAGCCTTTAAATTTATATCATTAACTTTCAAGTCCTAGAACTCCACGTTTTATTTTCTCAGCCATTGTTTAAGTTTTGTCCATAAATTAAAGCTCCAGTTTTGAGCATCGGCATGTGTGGCATGAAGTCAAAACTTAAGAAAAAACAATGAAATATATGCAAATTTACTGAAAGATGGTGGTAGCAATTTAAAAGATAAGAATAATAGTCATAACATTGGGGAAGGAGGGCAAGGGGTTCTTTTTAGGCTAAAATGCAAGGGAACTACTCATGACAGCAGAGCATTGGGGCATACAGACATAATTCATTAGCACATCGTCTATTTGAAAAGATTCAACAAAAGACCAAGTCACGTATTTGACTTATACTCTGAAAGGACTAGTCATGCTTACAATTGGAATCGTTTGGAACCAATATAACACAAGAACTTTTCCCTCTTAATTAATGCAGGATCTCATTAAACACCCTCTCAAACTAAATCCACGGTATTAGAATCCTCCCCTTTAAATCCCTAACATCCTCATCAAGCCATTCCGTTGCACGTGACATAGCTAAAGTCTCGTATCTTTAACAAGAGATTGACTTTGATATCATTTAAACGATGAAAAGAACATTCATGCCACATATAGACATATAAACCAAATGACTAGCCAAGTTGGAGTCCCTTGAAATTATTAGAAACTGGAAAAACTTCTCCCTATCAATAATATCCCCATTCATCAACCTCTCATACTAAATTTGAAGTGTTACGCATTAAATAAATAGGGTAAGCAAGTGTCAAAGAAAGAGAAGATTTATCTAAGAGTTAACAAGGATCAACTCAAAACCTTTGTCAGGTGAAGGCATGGGAAAGTGAATGCCCATTCGCCAAAAAGCATAAAGAAATGCAAGCAAGAACAAGATAGCTCCAAGTGCAGCCCGTTCCTTCCTTACACCTGAGACATTCAAATTAACAAGGATAAGGATAGAGAGAAAATTACCGTAGTGATGCCCTTATAAATTTTGCTTGTAAAAGGTGATCGTGTTCTAGTAATCATTGATTTACGTTAGGCCTATATGTTTTTCTCATCTTCATCGGCATACCGGTATCCACTAGTTAAACAACATACCGCGCCTCATAAATTCATGACATCCTCGTCACATCCATGTCATGTAATGCTCCAATATCACATGGTTGGGCTTACTAGGTGGTCTGATATCATACAAAATGACCTAGTGAAAGTGCTATAACAACAAAAAGGCTAGTGAACTTGAAGCTTCCCTATAATCATTTATAAGCACGCTTTTGAAGCTTTTTGAAAAAAATACATAAAATAACTATTAATTGTCTAGACTATCAATTAGTAGATGATCAGTATTCCAACTATTTTAATGACAATCATAGTCCTATGCTTAATGTAAATGATTTCAAACAAGTAGGTAGAGATAGATAAAAAATAATAATAATAAATAAAATAAAATAAAATAAATAAATAAACCAGGATGTTCAAATCTAAAGCTCATCTCAAGCTCATCCATTGAACACTAGATTGCACCTTGACAAGTATGCATAATTTTTTTTTTTTTTTAAGCGGTAAAATAATAATAATAATAAGCAATTTATATTTGTGGAGAATTTTGCATGTTGAATAAAAACACAAAATTAGCAATTGAGACGAGGTTGAGCTTGATATATTAAATAAAATTCAAGAAGAGCCAAAGGCCCAAAACCTTGTTGCCAAATTGAGCTCTATAAATAGAACGGTTAAAAACCAAGCCTGCACATTGCCACATCAACTCTTAATGAAATGAACATGGACTGAGATCATGACCATACTAATTAAATGCATTTAAACTTTCTGTATGAATCTGTTACAGAACATATACAGTAGCAAATTTTAAACATGCAAGATGGCTATTAGCCAACTATAAACACCAATTTGTACACTATGTACTAATTTCTCATATATTCAATCAAATAGTTGTTACAAAGGCTCTACACAAACATTACATCGGTGATTCAACAGAACAGCTATTCCTGCGTACAAAAGATATTAATACTAAAAGATTGAACACGTAATGAGGCTAAGAGATGCAGTAACTGAGATTTAGCTTGTATGGGAACTCAAGCTAAACCAAATCCCGACTAAAGAAAGATTCCAGAGAATCAATTACAACACAATGTAATGCACCAGGGAACTCCTAATAATCAACACGAAGAAACTTTTCTACACAAAATTTTTTTTTTATGGGTGACTTTCCTACACAACAATTATGGCAAATGGGGGGAATAATTTAACGAAATTAGTAAAAATTTAGTAAAAGGCAACGTACCGCTGTTGCAAAGCATCAAGTAACAATGATAATAAGGCAGCATGAAAACCAGCAACAGTATCAAACAAAATAAATCCAGCTTCCAGTTCATCCATCGTGCCCTACAGCCAAGACGAGAAAAATAATGAATTAATAAAAAAAAGTCTTCCACGGAAAGATAAGTGAAAAAGAGAGAAATCAACAACTCGGTAGTTTCTCAGGAACCAAACAGAGAGGAAAGAGAGAGATGGGGAGAGATACGTACTCTTTGGAGAGTATAGGAATTATCTCGAAGAGGACGAGCTGGAAGAGGTTGCAGGAGAAGGCGAAGACGACGCTAAAGATGATCTGGACCAAAACACGCTTCTCTTCGTACTCCTTGTAAAGCCTGCGATTCAGGAACCAGAGCCCTGCCCAGCCAAGTAGGCACAGCGACCCTAAAACAACCACACTCTCGTAGATCGCCCATCCCCACCACCCCATCTATCAAATACAAAATCCCTCCCTCTCTATCTCTCAGTCTCGGTTCTCGGGTTCTCTTCCTAGATTTGAATCAGTGTTTCTCGCGAATGGCCTTTCTGATTTGTTAAATGGGTTGCCTGTTTTGAGACAAGAAACCGTAGAGTTTAAAAAACTTAAACAGAATGGATTAGTCAGTGAATGCACTAAAAAATTCAAAGAAAGAAAGTTAACAAAACACAAATACGTTACGTCAATATAATTATTTTAATAATTTATAAAATTTATTTATTCGTAATTTTTAGATATAAATTAATATAATTATTAAATTAGATTATATTATACTCTAATATTTATATTAACAAAGCATTTTGTAGGAGATCCTTTTCAATTTAAAGAAAGAACTAGTGATTTATTAATTAATTTAAGATGTCCTCAATTATCTGATTTTAGATGGTATAAAGATGTTTTTCTAACTAAAGTTATGATCAGAGATGATTGTCAACAACCATACTGGAAGGAAAAGTTCATAGCCGGACTTCCATATTACTTCGCCCAAAAGGTACGAGAATCTTTAGTAAAATCAGATGGTACTATTGATTTTGTTAATCTCACATATGGAGACATAATATCTTCTATTAATAGAACTGGTCTGATTATGTGTAATGATTTAAGATTAAAAAAGCAATTAGAAAAAGAAAAGAAATTTGCTACAAAAGAATTAGGTACCTTTTGTGAACAGTTTGGTTACTCTCCATTATTAGCTCCTTCTACAAGACGTAAAAAAGTAAAAACAAATTATAAGACTTATCCAACTAAGAGAAGAAAATATAAAAAATCTTACAAAAAGCCAATAGAAAAACCAACAGAAAAGCAAGTATATAAGAAACCAGTAAAGAATACAAAAAAATTTAATAAAAAGAAAAAACAGATTGTTTGTTATAAATGTGGAAAAGTTGGACATTATGCATCAAATTGTAGAGTCAAAAAAGAAATTAACGAATTAGAAATATCTGAAGAATTAAAAGAAAAATTACTAAATATTTTTATACAATCCAGTGAAGAAGATGAAATTTCTACAGAAGAAGATGAAATTTATCAATTAAAAGATTCAAGCTTTTCAGAACAATCTTCAGATAATGAATCAGAAGAAAATGAAATTCATGTTTGTAATTGTCTAGATAAGAACAATTGTATCTGTAACAAAACTATTAATGTATTATCATCACATGAAAATATTATATTAGAATTAATAGATAAAATTAATAATCCACAAGAAAGGAAAGAATATTTAGAAAAATTAAAAGATACTTTTACAGACTCTAAATCTTTTCAACCTAATTCAAATCCTTCAACATATGATTTCTTAGAAATAGTAAATAGATTTCAAACAGATAAACAAAATGTTACTTTAAAAGACTTACAACAAGAAATTAATGAAATAAAGAAAGAAATTAGAAATTTAAAAGCATCCAATAATAAACTCGAAGTTTCTAATGAACAGTTATTGCAAGAAATAATATTATTAAAAATAGATAAAAATAATGACACCCCTAAAAAGGAACAAGGAGAATGCTCAACAAAAATTACTAAAGAAGAATCAGATAATTTTATAAATATACTTAACAAAATGAATTTCCAAAAATGGTATACTGAAGTAACCATTTCTATAAATGAAGATTTTTCCTTCTCTACAATTGCTTTATTAGATACAGGTGCAGATTTAAACTGTATACAAGAAGGAATAATACCTTCTAAATATTTTGAAAAAACAAAAGAAACATTATCTCAAGCTAATGGAGCAAAATTAAATATAAATTATAAATTATCAAATGCACATATATGTAATGGTGGAATTTGTTTTAAAACAACATTCATTCTAGTAAAAAATATCAACACCAGAGTAATATTAGGAAACCCATTTCTTGCTTTACTTTACCCTTTTTCCGTAACAGAAGAAGGAATTTCTACTAAGGTATTAGGGAAAGAAATTCAATTTAAATTTCTATTTCCTCCAGTCTCTAGAGAAATTAACTCTTTAAAAGAAGCCTCATTAATCAAAGAAATTAACTTTTTAACAAAAGTTAAGATCAAAAGAAAAGAAAAACAAATAAATTTCTTAAAACAAGAATTAAAATATAAAAGAATTGAAGAGCAATTAAAAGATCCTTTATTAATTCAAAAAATTAATAATTTCAAAAATATAATTGAAAAAGAAGTGTGTTCTAATTTACCTAATGCTTTTTGGAATAGAAAACAACATATAGTTGAATTACCCTATGAAAAAGAATTTTCTGAAAAGAATATTCCTACTAAAGCTAGACCTATTCAGATGAATAAGGAATTATTAGAATTTTGTAAACAAGAGATTAATGATTTATTATCTAAAGGACTCATTAGAAAAAGTAAGTCACCATGGAGTTGTGCTGCTTTTTATGTACAAAAGCAAGCAGAATTAGAAAGAGGTGTTCCCAGATTAGTTATAAATTACAAACCATTAAATAAAGTTTTACAATGGATTAGGTATCCTATTCCTAATAAAAAAGATTTATTATCACGACTTTATGATGCCACTATATTTTCAAAATTTGACATGAAAAGCGGATTTTGGCAAATCCAGATTGCTGAAAAAGATAGGTATAAAACTGCATTTACAGTCCCATTTGGACATTATGAATGGAACGTTATGCCTTTTGGATTAAAAAATGCTCCTAGTGAATTTCAAAATATTATGAATGAAATATTTACTCCATTCACTCATTTTTCTATAGTCTATATAGATGATGTTTTAATATTCTCTTCATCAATTGAACAACATTGGAAACATTTAAATACTTTTGTCCAGATAATTAAACAAAATGGATTAGTAGTCTCATCATCCAAAATTAAATTATTCCAAGACAAGATTAGATTCCTTGGACATGATATTTATCAAGGAACCATTACTCCAATAAGTAGGGCTATAGAATTTGCCAATAAATTCCCTGATGAAATAAAAGATAAGCAACAATTACAAAGATTCTTAGGAAGTTTAAATTATGTTGCTGACTTTTATCAAGCATTAAGACCATTATGTAAACCATTATTTAAAAGATTAAAAAAGAACCCACCTCCATGGACAGAAGAACATACAAATATTGTAAAACAAATAAAAGCTCATGTTAAAAAATTACCATGTTTAGGATTACCATCTCCCAATGCTTTTAAAATTGTTGAAACAGATGCCTCTGATCTTGGTTATGGAGGAATTTTGAAACAAAAATTATCAAGTGAAAAGGAACAGATTATTAGATTCCATTCAGGATGCTGGAATCCTGCACAAAAGAATTATAGTACTATTAAAAAAGAAATTTTAGCCATTGTATTATGCATTTCTAAATTTCAAGATGATCTTTTAAATCAAAAGTTTTTACTTAGAATTGATTGTAAATCAGCCAAGGAAGTTTTAATTAAAGATGTTAAAAACTTGGCTGCCAAACAAATATTTGCAAGATGGCAAGCTATTTTAAGTATTTTTGATTTTGATATTGAACATATTAAAGGAGATTCTAATTCTCTTCCTGATTTTTTATCCCGAGAATTCTTACAGGGAAAATCATGTCTACCTCAAAGTCCAGAGTGAAATCCAAATCATCCTATGCCAAACCACCTTCTCCTCCTTACTCTTCACCCTGTCCTTCTGTTACACCAAAACCCTATACAGTATTAGGGACATTACCACAAAATATTAGACCAACCTATAATCCATTTTCTCCATTATCCTCTTCTAAATTACCTACATATTCAAAAGCTGTTTCTTCTTCTTCCTCTGGTTCTAGTCCTTCCCAAATTATCAATCCTCCACTATTATCTCAGCCTTCTGCCACACCGATTATCTTCAAATCCCATTGGCATCCTGTCTTTCCAATCGAATCAGAATTACAACATCTTTCTGAACCACAAAAATTGCTCGATGCTTTTTTTTACCAGATTGGCATTATGTTCCCCAAAATATTACTAAGACTCAGAATTTTTATGAATTTATTTTGGTGGACACAGATTCCATTATTATTTCTGAAATTCCCTGCTCTCTACAATCTCAACCTTCTCCACCTGCAACTCCGATTATTGCATTCCACAAAGTTACTATTAAGCAGTTCTTACCTTAGAAGAATGGGGAAAAAGCTCATATCTGACAAGAAGATTTTCTTCAGCCATATGATCCTCCTTACTTCGATTATTATGATTACCAGCAAGCATGGAAAAGACATTTTTAAGACAAAAAAGAATTGCGCCATTCCTGGTTTCTCCATTTTGACAAATTACAGGAAATTAAAAGTCTGCCACGATGGTTCTTATTATGGTGGGATCAGTTTGGACCAGAATCTCTTATACTTCCTCCACCTCTTCAGGAGAGTCTTCAGACTTTCACATTACAAAATGAATATCCACCTTCATTATCACACTGTCCACCACTTCTCCTTTTCTTTCTTAAAACCAAATTAAATTGGATTATGAAGTGGGAATATGTCATTAAACCCATCCTTCTCTTAAAAACATTATGTTCTTAGCCCGTCAAGTTTCTGTAAAATGGTGGGAAAAGTACAATTATGATCATGTTGTAAAAATGTTCTCAAAGATTACCAAGGCTCCTGAAGTTCTAGTTCAGAAAAGCAGATTTCAAGCTCAATTAGCAACTATTACCAATAAAAAGGATTTGAAAAAATTAGCTGAGGCAATGTCACAAGTCTCAGACAGTGATGAAGAAGAAGACCATCAAGTCAGATTATCTCCAGCACAGCAAACATCGCCATTACAACAGGCCTCTCCCTCTCAACAGGCCTCTCCTTCTCAACAGGCTTCTCATTCGCATGAAAATTCTCCATATTATCCCTCACATTTAATGGATTCTCAAGATCCGTTCGAATTGGAACTGGTAAATTATGACCCTCAGATTATGTAATTATTGTCCAGAACACTGTTCAAGATGCCCGTAATCGTCCAGCTGTCCATTTACTGTGTAGCCGCCCATGTTTAATAAATGTAGCCGCCTATTTACTGTGTATGAGTCAGTAGTGTCACTGTACATGTCAGGAATATTATTGAATGTTACCTTTTCGTTGCCTATAAATAGGTAAGATGTTTGTAAGGAAGGGCATTCAGAAACTCTCATCTGAAGCCATTCCCAGTCCTTCTCTCCCGTCACTCTAAAAATCTCTCTCTTGTAAACTTCTTTCATGTCTCCTACCTTTCAATCCTTTGAGAATTAATCTCCTTGTAAGTACTATGTTTTCAATAAAGTTAATTTTATCTTATATTGTTGTTTCTGATTACTCATGCATTATGGACGGTTGTACCGCCTGCCCTTATTTTCCGCAATTCATGCATTTATTTATTAATATTCCTATATTATATTAATATATTATATATTATATCTAAAAATTAATATAATTATTAAATTAGATTATATTATAGTATTTTTACTTTTTAATATAGAATTATATTTCTTTATTGAAGAGGTTAATATTTGAGTATTCCTTTGGTTGTATTTAATAACTTCAAAATGGGTATTCTTCATAAATAATTTGATTATTATCTTCTTTAGCCCATTGATTAATAGTTCTATTTATAATTGATAATTGATTTGATTTATATATTTCAAACCATGTGAAGAAAAGTATATCAATTTGTATACTTTTTAAATACTCATAATATTTTATTTGGATATAATCTCTTTCTATTTTTGTGAAAGTAAAAAAAAAATATTAATCCTTTCTGTTTATTTTCTTCTTTCATATAATATTGTTTTATATAATCTTTATTAATTTTAAATTCTTCTTTATTCATGGTGAATATTTGAGCATCATCTCCAACTACTTGTAAATATGTTGGAGAAAAAGGTTCTTTTCCTTGTTGGGGATTGTGAGAGGTGTATGTTACATCAGAATGATTAACAGTATATATTGGTGTATTAATAATATTTTCAGAAATAATTCCCTGGATCTGGGTATCTAGATTTTGAGATCTGGTGTCAAAATTTTGAGATCTATTTCTAGAAATTGAAGTAAAAACAGATATGGGTGTATGATAACTAGAAGGTGTTGGTGAAGAATAATGTGATTGTGATAATGAACTTCTAAAATGTTGAAAGGCAATTTGGATTGTTCTATCCATTTTTTTATCTATACAATCTAAATCATTTTTAGAATTGTTTTATATTTTGGATAATGGAATAATATTTTCTAACTGTCATTCATTAGATAGAGTAATTTGATTCCAATTTATTTGTTTATGAATTTGTATATTAGAATTTGGTGTGCTAAATTGTAATAATAATGTATAGCCTTTTAAACTAATAATAAGAGTTTGTGGCTCTAATATTGTTTTCATTAGTTTATAATGAATTCTGTATACTACAGTTAAAGGATGTGATCCTTTCATCATATGATAATCATTTGTTTTTATATTTAATGTTAAAGCATGTAAAATATTAGTATCAAATAATGAAAGTGAACAATTAGGATAACAATTGAAATAAATTGGACCTTGAAAAAGGCTAGGCTCTACCATTCCAAAGAATGAATAATGAAAATTATAATATCTTCCGTCTCTAAGATAGAGTAATACTGAGGCATTAATCCGCTGCTAACTAGTGAGTGATTTCATAGTCACTTGTACTAATTTAATATGTATAAAAAAAATATTTTTGTTCTTTATGGTGTTTAATATTTTCTTTTGTTAATAATTGTAATGATTCATAATCATTATTTAGACTAATAGTTTTTTCTACCGTTTTAATGGTATAATTAGTTAGAAATGATAATTTGGAAGAGAAAATAGACTGTTTGTGTATTTGATTCTTAAGAACATTAGGAATAGTCTAGTCTTATAAATGTCTTTTTATGTCTATTATATTATAGTCTTCTTAGTTAATATTATTAGGTTTAGATTCTATATGTATATTAGTAGTAGATTCTTCTGACTTAAATAAAGAATTCATTGAAGCAAGTTTTTAAAACAAAGATTTCCTATATTTAAAGATAAATGAGTAGATCAAAATCTTGAGAAATACCATCGGGACCACCCTTAAAGCCTTCTTGGCACAAATGGGCTAATCAACGAATTTTCATGACTTGCCAACACAAGATTCCCAATATACTGCATTTTTTTATAGGAGTTATCGATATTAAAAAATCCATATTAGTGAATTTTATTTTTTATTTTTTATTTTATAAAGCTAGAATACTTAGGTGACATCTTATACTTTTAATTTCTTTTCTTAAGAAGTCACAGTAATCTTCTAATCTTTTTATAGCAGCTTGTCTACTTTGATAAGTATGATATCTTTTGATCATTGAACAATAATCTAATATCATTAATGATTGTTTTTCTTTGAGATGCTTAATTATTTCCATTAAGTTACTCAATTTAAGTCTTAAATTATATTCTTCACAACTTAATTCATAATGATTAGTAAAACCAACATTATGAGCATAATATTCTATTATGAAATTCAAATAGAAAGTAGCAATAAAGCAATAAGATTGCAAATAAAAAAATAGAATATCAATATATAATAGCCAATGCCTCTGATACTATATACGTATCCCAAGTAATATATAATTAATTATTATAATAAGAGGCGGTATAACCAACTTGATAAAATAAGAGAAGAAAAACAAATAATAAAATGCGGTAGAACCTGCCCTTTGTATAAATAAAAGACAGAATCTGATAAAATAGATTTCATTAAAAATATAATATTTATAAGGAGATTAATTCTCAAATGAGTTGAGAGCAGATGGCATGAAAGGATGCTTAGTTTACAAGAGAATATATTTTAAGAGTAGGAAGAGCGAGAGATTGAATGGCTTCAGATGAGGAATTATGAATGTCTTCCTTTACATATAGACTCTTTATTCTAGACACATATACAATGGAGGTCAATAATATGTGCTAACTGACACTAGCACAGTAGATGCCTATAATATACAAAGTCTATTGTCTCATTTACATTCATATGCCTTATCGTCCATTTTCTACAACAATTGACCATAATTTGCAACATAGACAAAGTCTTTTGTTTCTTAGTTAGTTGCTATTATTGACTTGCAATGGTTGACAATCTTTTGTCTAATCTTGAATAATAATCTAATAGTAGACAATAATATACGCAGTTGCTTATCCTGTTCTTCAAGAAGATAATGTTTCAGACAACTGAAAAGATAATGATTCTGACAATCTTATCATGTTGGATAATTGAGGGAGCAATAATATTTTGGAATCACATTTTTTAAGAATAATAATTTGAGAGTTCCAAATTAAATGGATCTTGAGAATCCATCCAATATGGTTGATAATTTTGAGAATGAGAGACATGTTGAGAAGGAGAGATATGTTGATAATTTTGAAAATGAAAGGCCTATTAAGAATGAGATGTCTGATTAATTGGTGATGACACTGCTGCTGGTGATGTTGCTTAATGCAGTGAAAATAATCTGGCTTGCTGTTGAGGATTTTCTTCCTCTTCACTGTTTAAAACTTGTGACATAGCTTCAGTCAATTTTTTCAGATCTTTTTTACTAATAATTTATGCTAATTGAACTTGAAATCTACTCCGTTGGACTAACACTTCAGGAAATTTGTTAATCTTTGAAAACATTTTTATAACATGATCATAATTATATTTTTTCCACCATTTGATAGAAACTTGGCGGGCCAAGAATATAATGTTTTTTAGAGAGGGATGAGGTTCAATAACATATTCCCACTTCATGATCCAATTTAATTTTGTTTTGAGGAAGAAAAGAAGAAGTGGTGAACAATGTGATAGAGAATGTGGATAATTATTTTGTAATGTAAAAATTTAGAAACTTTCTTGGAAAGAAATGAGAGATTTTGATCCAAACTAATCCCACCATAGCAGGAACCGTCTTGGGAGAGTTTTAATTTTCTGCAATTTATCAAAGTGAAGAAATCAGGAATGGCGTCAATTCTTGTTATGTCTTAAAAATGTTTTCGTCCATGCCTGCTGGTAATCATAATAATCAAAATAGGGTAGATTATATGATTGAAAAAATCTTCTTGTCAGATAAGAGCATTTTCCCCACTGCTCTAAGGTAAGAACTTGTTTAATAGTAACTTTATAAAAAGTAATAATTAGAAATGCAGGTTGAGAATGTTGAGATTGAAGAGAACGAGAGATTTTAGAAATAATAATAGAATCTATATCTACTAAAATAAATTCATAAAAATTTTGGGTTTTTGTAATATTTTGTAGAACATAATGCCAATCTGGTAATAGAAAGGCATCAAGTAATTTTTGAGGATCGGTAAAGTGCTATAATTCATATTAAATGGGAAAGACTGGGTGCCAATGAGTTTTGAGGATAATAGGAGTTGTAGAAGGTTAAGATAATAGTGAAGGATTGATAATCTGAGAAAGAGTATGAGAAGAAGTAGAAACAACTTTTGAATATGTTGTTATTTTTGGAGAAAATAATTGTAAGAATGGATTATAAGGTAGCCTGATGTTTTGTAGTAATATTTCCAATACTGTGTAAGGTTTTGGAGTGGTAGAAGGACAATGTGAAGGATAAGAAGGAGACGATGGCCTCGCATAGTAAGATTTAGATTTTACTCTGGATTTTGAGGATGACATGATTTTCTCTGTAAGAATTCTCAAGATAGGAAATCAGGAAGAGAATTAGATACTCCTTTAATATGTTCAATTTCAAAATAAAAAATATTTAAAATAGCTTGTCATCTAGCAAATATTTGTTTAGCAGCCAGATTTTTCACATTTTTAATCAAAACTTCATTGACTAATTTACAATCTATTCTAATTAAAAAATTTTGATTCAACAAATTATCTTAAATTTTGAAAATACATAATGCAATAATTAAAATCTCTTTTGTAATAGTACTATAATTCTTTTGAGTAGGATTCCAATAGCCTGAATGAAATCTAATAATATGTTCAGAATCATTTGATAATTTTTGTTTCATAATTCTTCCATAACAAGATCAGAGGCATCTGTTTCTATAATTTTAAAAGTATGAGAAGATTGAAATCCTAAACATGATAATTTCTTAACATGTGACTTTATCTGTTTTATAATATTTGCATGTTTTCAGTCCATGGCGGTAGATTTTTTTTTTAATCTTTTAAATAATTGTTTGTATAATGATCTAAGAGATTAATAAAAATCTGCCACATTATTCAAAATTCTTAAAATTTTTGTAATTGTTGCTTATCTTTTTTTTCATCAGGAACTTTATTAGCAAATTTTATTGCTCTACTAATTGGTGTAATGGTTCCTTGGTGTATATCATGTCCAAAAAATCTAATTTTAATCTGAAATAATTTTATTTTAGGTGCTGAGATAACTAATCTTTTTTGTTTAATAATTTGAACAAAAGTGTTTAAATGTTTCCAATGTTGTTCAATAGATGAAAATAATTAATACATCATCTATGTCAACTATTGAAAACCGAGTAAATATTTCATTCATAATATTTTGAAATTCACTATGGGCATTTTTTAATCCAAATGGCATAGCAGTTCATTCATAATATCCAAAAGGGACTGTAAATACTGTTTGTATCCAGGGGCGGAACTACATTGAGCACCCCCAAAAATTTGATGAAAATTAAAATTTTATAAGTGTTTTTATAAAGTAAATTATATGAAAATTAGTAATTGACCCCCCTAAAATTATTTTTTTGTAACTTGCCCCCCCAAACCAGATTTTCTGGTTCCACCCCTGTTTGTATCTATCTTTTTCAGCAATTTCGATTTGTCAAAATCTACTTTTCAAATCAAATTTGGAAAATATATCATAAAATCAAAATAATAAATCTTTTTATTAGGAATATGGTGGCACTTTTTCCGGCCCTCTATTTACATAGCAAAGAAAGGCAAAGGCTCTTGCTCGAATGCGTGACTGCGGGGCGCCTATCGCCCCGACACGACACTATAAAATGCATGCTAAGTTGAGCAAGAATACTGCGAGTAGGGAAAGGTTGAATGGAATTGAAGGCATAGTCTCAATAAAAAGAATTGAATACCAACCAACGAGTGGCGGATTTTGATGGAGTCTCGCAGAAGGCGGGAACTCTTTTCAAAGTCCAGCTGAGGTGATAACTGCTACTATGACAGATTGAGAGGAGTATAATTTGGCTAGGAGTATTCATAGAAATGTCTTCTTGGGTCCTACACCAGTAAATAGAAATGTCAAATGAAAACCTCCACCTCAGTCAACATATAAAGTAAATTGGGATGCAGGGTTTGAGCAGTCAACACTAAAGATGGGAGCCGATATAGTAGTAAGGGACTGTGAAGGGGAAGTCATTGCTGCTATGAGTATGCCAAGGAAAGATGTCAAATCTGTTGTGTTAGCTAAAATTACTGCACAGTGGAGATCTATTGTGTTTTGTGAGGAAATTGGTATTCATAAAGCTGTTTTGGAAGGAGATGCAATGAAAAACATAAAGGAAGTGCAATCCAATGAGGAGAATTGTGCTTGGTATGGCCAAGTCATTGAAAATATAAAGATGAAATGTGGAGATAGAAAGAGATGTCAAATGCAATTCATCCCTAGATAGGGTAATATGGTTGCACATAAGCTAGCTAAGTTTGCACTTCAAAGTGAAGAGGAGATTGTATGGATAGAGGATAGTCCAGATTAGTTAAAACCATGTATCCAAGTAGACAAAATGTGTAACTCTTAATGATGAATGAGTATGAGGTATCTGATAAAAATAAAATGTTACTTTGTTAAAAAAAGATTTTAATCTTATAAAGTTATTCTTTAATTTTTAAAAAAGTTGTAAATTATAATTTTTATTTTTATTTTTATAAATGCAACTCTTATTAATGCTTGGAAAAGAAATGGAAAGGTTTTAATAAAGAAAAAGAAGTGAAGTTGGGATAAAAAGTTAATAAGTGGTCACACCTTCAAAATAAGTTAAATATTTTTAAAAGAAGAATTCACCAAGTAACTTTCTTAACCATTAAATAAAAAAATTAAAACAAAATTCAATACATGTGTGACGCCCCCAAATCCCCACGTACCCACACGGGGAATTCGAGACGTCCGGATGGTGACAACCCGGGTCACCATCCTATCGACGAGTGCTAAGTGTGTGCAAGCAGCACGTGTGCACAAGGAAAAACGCAGCGGATAACAAAGTCATAAAATTAAGTACCAGAATTTTTCTTAAATAAAATACAAAACGGTTCAAAGGTACATAATAAAATATTACAGGATATAAATATTGTTTCAAAACCAAATATAAAGCATGAACTCCAACTCAGATCTCCGGCGGAGCCGCATCCTCGGGCTCAGCCTCCTCCTCCTCTTCGAACTCTGCACCAAAATCTACGGTACCAAAAATGGTGCCGCAGGTAAGTAAAATCCAAAACACCACTAGATAAAAACATATTAAACTCAAACAACAAGCATGAATGAATGCCAATGCACAAAACTCAAAAACCATATTTTCCACGCACGCCAAAAACCCATCTGGCTTAAAAACATAACCTTTAAAACCAAGCCTCACCATTATCCCAGATAATGGCCCAAACCACCATTTTCCCAGAAAATGGATCACAAGTCCATCGCCATTTTCCCAGAAAATGGCCCGTATCCGAAAACCATAAAAACCAACCGATTATGCATGCACCATGATCTCCCCTAGGGATCATCCGCACACTCTGGCTCTGTGCCACACCGCAGGTAACGTCTACGCGTGTGACACCTACACGAGTGATGCCGTGCCATACGGTAAGGGGCTTTATGCACAGGAGCCGCCCCAGGTTCTAAATCGATGGCGAACTCCAACTCGCGGACTGGAGGTAATCCCGGTAAATCATCTACGAACACATCGGGAAATTCTCCTACCACTGGAAAATCTGCTAAGGACTTGTTCCCAATTGGCGTAGACGCCACTTGAACCAAAAAGGCATCCGCTCCACAAGCAATATCTTTCTTCGCTTGAATTGCCGATATAACCATCGGCTTTTCTTTTAATTTACTCCCCATAAACTCTAGACAATCACCATCTGGGAGTTGAAAACTGATTACACGACTCCTGCAATTTATACTTGCACAATACCGATATAACCAATCCATGCCGAGAATAATATCAAATCCCAACAACTTGAACACCACCAAGTCGGCATCAAGGGTCCTACCACCAAAATCCAAGGGACAACCCAACGCAACTCTAGAACAACAGACCATTTCACCATTTGGAAGACTCACCACTAATGATTCTGGTAGGGGTCCCGTAACCAAATTACATATCCGTGCGAACGTAGAGGACACAAATGATTGAGATGCACCCGAATCAAACAATGTGCAAGCATAAAAGTCATACAACCGGACTCTTCCTGAACCAAACACATATACCCACAAAATCCGCAATAAAGAAACATCAAACCACACCAAACATCAAATCCAAAAATTAAAATAATTAATTTAGAACCATACCTGTAATCACTCCAGCATCGTGGGTCGCTGGTGCCTCATCATCCACCTCTCCAGGGGTAAGAGCATACACTCGAGCCTGCGCTACTTGCCTCTGATTAGTTCTTCCACCACGTCGACCTCCACGGCTTCCTTGAACTGTACTAGGACACTCACGGGCAAAGTGTCCCTGCTGGCCACAAGTAAAGCATCGAGCTCCACCCAAAGTGCACTCACCCGCATGAGCTCTATTACACCTCATGCAAACGGGCATCCGACCTCCTATACGCACTCCTGAGGCAGCTTGTGGTCGAGTTCCAGACCGCTGAACAATTTTCTGAGGCGATCCAGAGCTACTTCCTTCTCCAGTAAAACTCCGCCTTTTATGACCCGGAGGGGAACCCATACCCAAATTATTCTCCCGCTCCACGAGGGTGGCCACATCCACTAAATCCTGAAAAGTGGATATCCGGTGGCTGACTACCAACCGGCGTATATCGGGGCGTAGACCCTCCTGGAAACGCTCAGCTTGCATTTCCTCTGTGGCGATGAGGTGGGGAGCAAATTTCCCAAGTTCTACAAATCTTCGGGAGTACTGTTCCACGGTCATGCTCCCTTGGACCAAGTGTGAGAACTCTCTTGCTTTTTGCCGCCTTACAGAAGCGGGAAAGAAACGGTTATTAAATTCCTTCTTGAAGCGCTGCCAAGTCACCGCGGCAAAAGACCCCAATTCTGACTCCAGCATTATTCTTTTGGTATCCCACCAATCAAAAGCAGTGCCTTGCAACAGATAGCTGGCGTAGAGAACTTGTTGCGCCTCAGTGCAACCACATACCTCAAAAGTCCTCTCCAAGTCTTTGATCCACTTTCCAGCTTGTAGTGGATCCTCGTCTCCAGTGAAGTGTGGAGTCCTATGCGCCAGAAAGCGCTCATACGTGCACCCCGCTTGCACTCCTCCACTAGACCCTCCTGGTAGTAGCCATGGCCCTCCTTGTTGCCAAGCCCCTCCTTGCTGCCAAGGCCCTCCTTGTTGTGGCCAAGGACCTCCAGGTTGTGGGCAAGGCTCTCCTTGCTGAGGCCTAAAATTTTGCTGCATAAATTCTGTCATTTGCCGTATAGCTTGGGCAATGGAATCATCTCTCTGAGTATCGTCCCGTGGCCCTTGTGTAGATTTCCTTGGTCTCACCATTTTTCCTGCCACCACAACCTTTGACCCCCTTTTAAGAAAACGAACAAAACCAATAACATAAAACCAAACCAAAACCAATCCACATCACAAGAAACAAAAAGAAACAGCATATAATAACATAGCTAATTAAGCAAATACAAGCAACTAGCTCAAATAAATTTCAAACAACTAAAACACGTCAAAAAGCAATATTACTTAAAATAAATTTTAAAACACAACTTAAAAAAAAACATTCTGGTACCTCTCCTATGGGACATGTGGTTTTACCCAGAGCCAAACCGCTCTGATACCACCTGTGACGCCCCCAAATCCCCACGTACCCACACGGGGAATTCGAGACGTCCGGATGGTGACAACCCGGGTCACCATCCTATCGACGAGTGCTAAGTGTGTGCAAGCAGCACGTGTGCACAAGGAAAAACGCAGCGGATAACAAAGTCATAAAATTAAGTACCAGAATTTTTCTTAAATAAAATACAAAACGGTTCAAAGGTACATAATAAAATATTACAGGATATAAATATTGTTTCAAAACCAAATATAAAGCATGAACTCCAACTCAGATCTCCGGCGGAGCCGCATCCTCGGGCTCAGCCTCCTCCTCCTCCTCGAACTCTGCACCAAAATCTACGGTACCAAAAATGGTGCCGCAGGTAAGTAAAATCCAAAACACCACTAGATAAAAACATATTAAACTCAAACAACAAGCATGAATGAATGCCAATGCACAAAACTCAAAAACCAGCTTAAACACATACCTTTAAACCAATCGCCATTATCCCAGATAATGGCCCAAACCACCATTTTCCCAGAAAATGGATCACAAGTCCATCGCCATTTTCCCAGAAAATGGCCCGTATCCGAAAACCATAAAAACCAACCGATTATGCATGCACCATGATCTCCCCTAGGGATCATCCGCACACTCTGGCTCTGTGCCACACCGCAGGTAACGTCTACGCGTGTGACACCTACACGAGTGATGCCCAGACTCGCGCCTCCACCTCGCGCGTACCTGGCCAGGCCATCCTCTAGTCCCCGCCACTAAAAGGACCACGGAGTCGACACGACAGCGTTACCGTATCGTGCGATCCGGTCGTCGCCCAGCGACAACCCAGGGGATGTCACTCAGTATTATCCACTCCCGAGTGACCAGAGGAGCTCCACCGAGATAATAACCCATCCCGGCTTGGGCTCGTGATAGCACGCACCCGAAAATCTATTTACGCCAATAAAACAGGATTTTCTCAATTAAAATAAAATACACGTGCATGTATCATGTAAATGCCAATTTCAATGCTCGACAAATAAAATCAACCATAGCACAACAAATCAAGCAACTCCGTCCTCCATCCACCCGACCCCCGAACTCCTCGGACTCAGTCCGGAATCAGCCAACCAACCAGATAAAATTATTGTATGAGCAAAATATATTTAAATCTAAAAGTAGAGTTTGGAAAATACTTACAGCGCTATATAGGATTTTTAGAAGGTTCGGCGCGAAGCGAACGGCGATGCGAAAGCAACGTAACAGTGCAAATGCACTGTTCCCGTGGGTCGCAAAATACCCACTTTTGACCGGGGACAAACCAAGACACCAAATTGATAGGGAATGGTCTAGGGATGTTTATGAAGCTAGTGGAAGTGAGTTTTGGCCGTGGGTGGCGGCGAAAACGCCGGTAGAAGCGGAAAAAGGGCAAATCGGAGTTGAGCTCGTGGGAGCCGCTCCGGTGACCGTTTGAGGCCGGGGATGGGTGGGTTATGACGGCAAGGAGTCGGTGATGAAGTGGTGAAGAGGTGGTGGCCGGAGGTGGAGCGACGGCGGCGGATCGAGCCAAAAGCCGTGCGGCTTGCTGGGTGTTTTCCGGCCAAACGGCCGGCCGGTTGGGGCTGGAAAATCGGAGGGGAGTCGACCGGTAGGGGCGGTGCCGGCCACGTGCCGGCGAACGGTGGGTCTGGGGTGGAGGCCGGTTGTGCGTGGGTGAGGAGAGAGAGAGAAAGAGAGACGCGGGGAGAGAGAGGCCGAACGGGAGAGAGGAGAGGAAAAAAAAAA